>CM021100.1:152664298-152678242 GCA_007115665.2 Sequoiadendron giganteum | reverse complement strand
ATCCAAACCTAATTTAACCTTAACCCTAACCTTGATAAAATATTAACTCTAATTAAACCCTAGTCCTAACCCTAATTTTAACCTAACCTTAAATCTAATAGTAGCCATATACCTAACCCTAATTAAACCCTAATTATATTCCTAATTAACCCTATTCCCAAATGTAACACCAAGCCTATGCTTAATGATAATTGTAAACTTGATTCTAACCCTATCCATGACATTTGAAATATCGAGGGAATTATTCAAATAATTTGAACTAATGCTTATCTAGAATGCAATGAACACATCCTAATTTTTATTGTTTTCATTTTGAGTGTACATGCACTCCAAGCTCTATGTAATGAATTCACACCTTAGATTTATTTATAAAAGTGAACCAAATAAAAAACATAGAGAAAGAATGAAGAATATTGTTCTTGAAGTTAAATTCTCTTTGGAGTTTTGATGAAGTTTTTCACATATTTAAATTAAATCCTTTGCTTCTAAAACAACAATAAATGTACATTTCATTTCATTTTTTTATTTTCCTACAAATTTTGAAAATAAGCAATTTTTAATATATAGGGAATTTTTTTTGGAATTCTTACAAAGTGACAAATTTTTTATTTACCCTTTTGAAAATGATATAGGGTGTAGCCAATGATAAATCCAATTGTCTACAAGCTTAAAAAATGGAATGTGATCAATTACCAAAAATATGATATTTAATCCAACAATCATCATAATGCATGAAATGTTATGACATTAAATGATTATCAAAAAATTTGATGCAACTCCATAGTTCATAAAACTTGATCCATTTTCTTAAGGTTATTTAGCTTTAGAGAAGGTTGCAAAACTATTTTAGATGGGTCATATTTATTTTAGTTTCATGAGTTATTTTGAATCTAGATTTTGAGGGACAAGTCATTGACGAAGATGCTCATTTTGTTGAATTTCATTGTAATTATGTACATGTTCAAGATGATATAAGGAAAAAATGTTGTCTTTATTTTTCATTTAATTGTCTCCTTCACTCATTAACTTGCAAATCAAATGACAAGATAATCAAAATGTTTGCTTCATTCAAGGCTAGCACCATCTATCTAGCCTTCAACATGCATTGATGGTGTTATAGTTACTATGAGTCGTTAGCATCTGTCTATGTTGATTAACCGGATGCCATTTAGATTTATAAATTACCTTCACCCATAAGAATCTATTTCAATGGTTTGTGATGTTATGGGCTCCCCATAGAATGCAATTTATCTAACTTGTTAGACAAATCCTCTTGCAAGAACTTAAGTGGAGCATGTTATTTCATTTGGTTAAGCGCTATCATGGTGGTGTCCTCATATCCTTCTACCTTAAAATTATATAAAAAAAATAGTTATTTTTCCTCCACCCTTACATGCTATTTTATGGTTCTAGCTTGCTAATATCAACAAACATTTTATTTTTTTGTCAATTATTCTTTAAAAGTCATATTTCAATTATTAAAATTTATTTTCTTTTAAAAAATGTATATAAAAGATTTGAAGCTCTATTAAAACTCTTTTTAAAATTTTAATATCATATTTTAATGATTTTATTTTATAATTAAAATAAATATAAGAATACAACCATTAAGTTTAAAAAAAATTTACACATATCAAATATCTTTCTATCTCAATAGAACATTGAGCTGCTTACAATATTTTTCCATTCTCTACAAATCATATTCAAAAGATCACAAAAAACTTCCATTTAGACAAAACTTTAATTACAATTGATAGGATGGATATTTTTAGTTTATTACATCTTTCAAATGTATTTACATGGAATACAAATTTCACAACTTTCTTATTTAGTGTTTTATTAGGATGTGGTTTAGTATTTGCAAGTTGAGTGTGTTTCTCTTTAGATTAGGTCTTCGCTTGTAGAAATAATATCTATGAGTGAAAATGATGTGGGACATAGGCTTTAAATTGTAACAGTAGCAAAAATTAAAAAATATAAGTCTACCCATTCAAATTCACTCACCTCTATCTTTGATAGCTAAATCTAATAAATGATAGATAATTTAAGAATATCTTTGGAGAAACTGCTCAACTGTGAGATTCATGTTTCATTAATTAGACCCTATATGGACCAAAATAACTGTCACGTTGAGGGGTGGCTGTGTCAGATATCTTCGCAGTAGAGATTTTTTTGCAGCATCCACACTTTTTTAAAGGAGGAATTACTGTGAGGAGTGAAGTACTGAAAGGAAATCTTTTTGCAGCATCCAAATTTTTTTGGAGGAAGAATCAGTATGAGGACTGAAGGATTTGGTAGCAAGAACGAGGAGAAAGGAAGATTCCCTCCAAAAGAAGGAAGCAACAGAGGTAGGGGAAACTAGTGATTTCTTCTTCTGCTATGAGAAATTGTTCTTTATTACTATTAAAATTAGCTCTGCCATAGTTACCATTTGAACCCAATAGTTAATCGAAATCCTCAGGTGTGAAAGAATGTTTTTCCTCCTCAGGGGTGAAAGAATGTTTTTATTCTGCTATGAGAAATTGTTCTTTATTACTATTAAAATTAGCTCTGCCGTAGTTACCATTTGAACCCAATAGTTTAATCGAAATCCTCAGGGGTGAACGAATGTTTTTATACAGCGTTTGTGTTTTTCATGTGTTTATTTCTATCAGTATGGTTGCCAAGCGATTCGAGGGTTTCGTGTTCGAGTCTCGATCCCAATGCCCCCGAGTTCACTCCTCCTTCAATCTTGTATTCGCACCAGATATTCAGTCCGCCTGGGAGCTCTCATAACATCTACCGACACATGGCCGTCATCCACCTCAGCGGTGAAATGCAGCAGCAGCAACAGCAAAAGCTATTATGGTACGTTTCTCCTGCTCACCAGGGATTTGAAAATGGGGGCGTCCACCATTTGAGTTACTACACGGGCCTGAGTTCCCGGACTTCCAAAGATTCTGGCACTTTTTACATCTTTGACGAGAATGCAGCAGAATTATATGAGGGCTCCCCTCGCACTACTCTCATGGTCAGAAATATTCCCAACAAGTACAGGTACTAACAAAATCAGTCCTTTTCATTTCCAACTACGATTCAATTACTACTTAATTGCATACAGTTCATTTTTAACTATTAGGAAACGAAAATCGGACTACTTGCTGACTTTATGATCGTTATGCTGCAGCCAGACTGAGCTGATAAGATTGCTGGATAAGCATTGTTTACAGCAAAACAGTCAAAAGTCTGGTTCAAATGAAGTTGATTCTGCCTATGATTTTGTCTACTTGCCTATTGATTTCAAGTGAGTAATGACACGGTTACTTCTTGGTCCATTAAAACAAACAAACAAAGCTCACCCTGTATAATCCATGTGAACAACTTGTGTGGTCTGTAAACAGAAACCGGTGCAACTTGGGTTACGGGTTTGTAAATTTCACCAGTGTTGAAGGGGCGGTGAGGTTCTACAAGGCTCGCCATTTAAAAATGTGGGAACGCTTCAATTCAAGCAAGATTTGCGAGATAAGTTATGCTCGCTTGCAGGTACGTTAAGTTGATTGTGATACTTGGTATTTTAGGGTTCCATTTCTGTATAGTAGGTGGACTTGAACTTGATCTCTTTCTTTCTTTTCCTTAGGGGAAGGCAGCTTTGGAAGAACATTTCGTAAACTCCACGTTTCCATGCAACACGGAAAAATATTTGCCGGTTAAATTCTCACCACCACGCAATGGAATCCGGTGCACACCACCAACAGTTGCAGCGGGTCGCCTGCCAGGAAAGCGTAGTTTTAGATGTAATTCTCTTCCACTTGCACCTCCCTCTAATGCCATCATGAATGCCATTGTAGTGAAAGAGTAACCGACGGTAGTGAAAGACTCACCTATTCTACTAGCGGAGAGCAGAGTAATTCGTATTTCAAGAGCGGCGGACATTTTGCTGTGATTAGTGTTAGAACTCATTCACATTTCCATTATGCAGGTTGATTTTCATGGTAACCATTTGATTATGAAAGATGTAGCATTTGGGAGAGGCAAACCAATTAGCATGTGTTGTCCCGCAATCCATACCCAGTGATTAGCAAGATGTTGTGGGCGATTTGTTAGAGGAGCGTTTTTGTGTTGTGTGAGGAGGCGTTTTGAATCCTACAAAGACAGTCAATTCCATATAAGCCCTCGATATAATGGGCAAAATGGGAAGAGTTTGGCAAATGTGCAGCTCATCTTTATCTTCATTGACGGACTGCATAACAAAGTCTGTGCTGGCAACGATTGTTGGGCACCTCCTCCACATATATTTAATGGCTTTTGTAGTCATGTTCTTTCACCAAAATAATAGAAAAGCTATGCATTACCAATAGGCAGAGTTCCTGGTGATTATAGATGATTTGTAGTCACCATAAGGCTGCTTCTGTGTTCGTTATCTCTTTGTATTCTGCCTATGAACTTCTGCTTCTTTTTCAAATATTGTCTTATTTTTATGGTCATATGTTGTGTTTTGTATGTTGACTATCTGCGTCTATGACTTCACAGAATTATTACTGATTATAATTTATTTCTTTAAGGAAAGTGTGTAAGTTTTTGCAGGTGTAGCCCTCTACATCTCTCACAGAGATCCCTCCCGTTGCAGCACATGAACAAGAAATTATTATAATTATCCACTCCAAACCATACCTTGTGTAGTGGTTCAATCTCACCTGCCATTAATTGTCTTGTTTTCCATTTTCCATTTTTGCAACTTCCCTGATGTAGTCTTTGGAATACATCGGACCTTAACCAACCCAACAAAGCCAACAGCCACTTTATGCTTCTTCTCAATACACATATATATGTTTTCACAAATTCTCTTCATACTCTCTTCTCTTCATCTTGGGCTGTGATATATTCCTGCTCAAAATTCTGCTGTTCAGCGAGCACTACAATCACATTTCCATTAGATCTAGCTATGTCTGCTTCAAAGGCAGCAGCACAAACTCCTCACAAACTTTGAGTGCAGCTCATGAAGGCAGTTGTTTCAAGATAGAGAGAATGTACCAAATGATCTCCTGCTCTTTAGCTATATATAGAAAGCATAACTGTTGAATTTTTATAACATTATTATATAGTGCCTACTATAAAAGTAACAATAACAAAGAGAAACACCGTACAAAAGATCACAAAACCTTTAGAAAGCATAAATGAAATGGACAATCAATGTACTCTGTCAACATGGAGCTAAATTTTTATTTTCCAATGACAGAAATAAATCCAGCCTCTTCCACGCGTGATGTCAGAGACCATTGATTTTGTATGGTGTGCAGTGTTTTAGGTTTTAAATATGAGTTGGTTCGTTTGAATTTATACTTTGATTTCTATAATTAGAAATAAGAAGCGTGCAGTGTTTTAGATTTTAAATATGAATTGGTTCGTTTGAATTTATATTTTGATGTTTATAATTAGAAAATAAAGCAAAAATTTGTTAGATTTGAAATTTATAATGAAAAATATTTTATTATGATGTATTTAAGATTATTAATTAATAGATGTTTTTAAATTGTAATGTGTATGTTAAAAGGTGTAATATAAATATTTATAGATTGTAAGTGAATTAGTTGTTAAATATATGTGTTTTTCTTTAGTATAATTAGAGTCTTGCAAGATATACACTTTGTATAATCCAAACATATGTAAATTATGAGTAGAGTAGGTATGAAGCTTTACTTTTCTATTTAACACTTTAGAATAAGAAAATAAGTGTCTTGAAGTGAGCAATCTTCGAATCTTGCTTATAGATGGAAAATTCCAGGATCTAATATTTTGTTTGTCACAACCGAAAAAACATGTTTTAGTATGATTTGTAATAATTTCCAACTCTCCAAGAACATAAATAACTATAGCCTTTGAATGGAGATGAAAGCGATATATTTGAAAGATGGCGGTCATAAATCACGACATAATGATTACCGTAATTAGTACAATTAATAATTGTGCATCTTGAAGATTGTCATTTATACATTATTTTCAGCTAGAACTATAACCCTGATTCTACTTGAACAATAACCCTAACCCTAACCCTAAACCTGACCCTAACCCCAAAATTAACCTTATCATAATCCTAACTTTAAATCTAACCCTAATTTTATCTCTAATTATAACCCTAACCTTCACCCTTGCCCTAAACCTAAACCTAATCATAACTTATCCCAAACCCTAACCCTAATTCTATCTCTAAAATTACCCTAATTTTAACCCTAACCATAATCTTATCCCTAATCCTAATCCAAACCCTAACTCTAACCTTAACCCTAACAATAATCTTAACCCTAATTCTATATCTAATTGTAACCCTAACCTTAACTCTAACCATAACCATAATTGTAACCCTAATGCTAATTTTATCTCTAACACTAACCCTAACCCTTACTTTAAAACTAACTCTAATTCAAACCCTAATACGAACGATAACCCTTATTCTATCTCTAATCATAATCCTCACCCTAACCCTAACCCTAACTGTAACCCTAAACTTAACCATAACCATAACCCTAACCTTAAATCTAACCCTAACTATAGCCATAACATTAACTCTCACCCTAGCCCTAGCCTTAATATCTCTAATCATAAAACTAACCCTAATGGATTAAATATATAGGTGCCTTGAGAAGGATATTAGGTTAGGGTTAGGATTTAGATTTAACTACAAATCAAGTTCAATTAGGGTTGAGTTTCACTTATGGTTAGGGTTAGGGTTGAAGGGTAATGCTTGGGGCTAGGTTTGGTTTCAATTATTGCTAGAGTTAGAGTTGGATTTCAATTAGGGTTAGGGTTAGGGTTTATAGGTTAGGATTAAGGTTGGGTTGGAGTTAGGGTTAGGGTTAGGGTTGGGGCTTAATTAGTGTTAGGGTTGAGTTAGTTTTGAGTTAGTATTATGGTTAGGGTTTAATTAGGGTCAAGATTCAATTAGGATTAGGGTTATGGTTCAATTGGTGTTCAAGAAGGTTAGAGTTATAAGATAGAGTTTGAGGTTAGGGTTAGGATTGGGGTTGGAATTTAACCATAGTTAGTATTAGAGTTACAACTATGGTTAGGGTTATGATAGGATTCAATTAAGATTTAATTAGGGTTTAAGAAAGATGAGTCTTAGGCATCGTAATAAAAAAAGAAAGGATTAAATTTGTTGCCTTTTTTGTTGAAAGTGGAATTACTCTGAGAGGGGGGGAGGGGGGTGAATCAGAGTAATATATTTTAAAAACTTTTATGACATGAAATGCAGATTTGAACTCTTTTTGATCTATAAGAGAATGTAACTTTATATATGCAATGTAAAAATTGAACTTTGAAAGATTAGACAAATGACTCAATCAATTATAAAATGAATGCCTAACAACTCTTGTTAAAGCATGATGTATATTGTTCATATAATGTTGAATGAACAACTTTCTAATGCTTTCTTTTGCAAGGAAACTAGACTTACTGATGATAGAAATTCACATTCAAACTTTGCACATTAACAACTGAACCATGAGCATTTAGATGAATTTGAACAATGATAAATTATCAGACCATTGCATGAACTAACTCAACATAAACGACATAAATAAATATTGTGCAAGATAGATACAAATCATACAAAAGAGAAATACGGAAATTGTCAAGTTGAAAACCCTCTTGGGGTAGAAAAACCACTCCAAAATGCCTTGCAAGCTTGATTCCAAAATTTGATTACAATATTTTTCAGAGCAGCAACTCAACACTGAAATTCTGAAGCACCCACTTCAATAGGAGCACCAACCCCTTTGCAATTTTTTTCAAATAGCAATGTAAACTATCAGGACTTTATAACTACATACTTGTGCAATCACAAAAATCTCAATAGAGTACAACAAAAGTATTTTCAATGTAGCCCATTATAATATGTATTGTGCATAACAGTAAAACACTATATAAACAACTAAAATTCTGAGTATTATCTTTGTATAAGATCAGAGATATGATACAATATAAACCCTTGTTTTCCTTTTCTCTCTTTCAACAAATATTCTCACTACAATCTTCTCAAAAACTCTCTACACATAATGGCTTACTACCAATCACTTTATACAAGAGAAGCTAAAACCCATCAAACAAAAAATTGCAAACTCGAGTCAAGAATCAGATACTTGAGTTAGGGTTTCTTTTACCTCTAAACCTTTTTACCAAATCTCAACAAAAACAGATAAGTATTCAGTTATAGCTCAAGAGACGAAACATTAAGAATCCTACATAATTTTTTAACAAACCTCTTCAAAAAATAGATTCTTCAAAAATATTATTAACAAAATAATCTTCTCTTTAACTAACATAACCAAAACCCCAAATTAATCTCCTCTTTACTAACAAAATTTGTAGATAAAATGAGAGAAGAAAATGAAATGAGAAATCTAATAATTCCCAATGACCCAATATTATGTTACCTGATTCACGGTGGTGGGTAGAAAATCGAAAAACTAACCAAAGAGAACTTTGTGCCATAACTGTCTGTGGCTGAGTAAAGCTATTCCCCAGCTCACGGTTGACTACACTGAAAAACCAACTCGCCACACTATATCCAAGCACAAACAAACCACATTCCATGTCGGCTAGCTTAAAAACCAGATCTACAAATATTCCAATGGCGGTGGCTAGGGTTAATCGAGCTTGTGAAATATTCATTTTTTTTTCCCTAAAAACTTATTTTCCTCTCCACAAGACATTCAAATCTTATTCATAACTTGATAAAGCTTGAAGTCTGAGAGGACTTAGGTCAAACAAACATCATAATAACTTTAAAACATATGCTGTTAAAGATTCAAAATGTCGACACAATTATCACTTTGATAATTGTCATGACCTTTTAAAAACAAATGTTGACCACCTTAACAAATAGAACATTATTTCCAAAATATGATACCTTGTCACTTTTCAAAGTGACTTTACATTATTTCCACAATCAACCCTTGGTTGATATTAAAAATAATTCACAATGACTTTAGACAAGTCAAAATTTCAAAAGAGAGGCCTAGGCATAAATGAGTTACCTTTGCCATGTAATATAATCATCAAGAAATAAATAAGTACTATCATAAGCATGATGAACATATCCAACCCAATTTACTGTGAAACCCAATTGAATGTCATGAAAAATATCAATAGAATGTAAGGTCTTGCAATATGCCTTTGAAATATACCAAAGGTGCCAATATGCAATGTACTGAAAACTAGTATGGGCTATGTGAAATGCATCAAAGAATTTCAAAAATAATGCCAAGATAGAATTCTCATATCAACTGTTTAAGACCATAGAAACAAGTGAAACTAAAGATCAAAATGAATGCCAACTGATGTCACTATCACAACAAAATAGTGAACAAACATAATAGAATCATATCACCTGAATTTTGAATCATAACCCTATAAACAAGATGCCTTTTAATCTGCACATGGCGCCAAAATATCAGTACCATCAAAACTGAATATAAACCAACATCACAATGATGAATGCCAAAACCAAGTATGTCAAAATTGAATACGAACAAGAGTGCCAAACCATCTGAATGTAAACAATAATGCCACTAATAATCAATCACCAAGATGCCAAACCAAATCACAATTTTGACATCAAGGAAAAATAACAAAAGAGAAGTTCAAAAAACTCCCCCTTTGTCCTTGATGGCAAAAACCGAGCCATTTGAAACAAACTACCAAATCTGAACCCAAAAACTCAACAAGCTCTTCTCCCCCTTTTTGTCACAAGGACAAAGGGACAACTGTGTAATGCCAAGAAAATTGAATGAAACAGCTGCAGATATAGCATGAAGTAGCAAAGCCATGTGAAGCAGCAAGAACCTTCTTAGAGGGTTGAAAAGATCCCCCTCAACAAATGATGGATTTTAAGAAAGCAACGATTGAGAGTCAACTCCCAACCGAGAACGAAGCCCTTCAAAGACTTCTTTAGCCAAAGGCTTTGTAAAAATATCTACCACTTGTGCTTGTGTGGAGACATACTACATTTTTACCTCATTAGCCAAAACTTTTTCCCTCAAAAAATGAAACTTAATTGTAATATGTTTAGTCCTTGAGTGCATAACAATATTTTTAGACAAATTAATTGCACTTGTGTTATCACAAAAAATGGAGATAGGTTTAGCAACATCAATACCCATGTTTGATAGTGTTTGAGTCATCCAAAGAAGCTAAGTACAACAAGATGTAGGTGCAATATATTCAGCTTCAACTATTGATAATGAAACTAAATCTTGTTTTTTGCTATGCCAAGCAACAAGAAAATCACCAAGATAAAATGTTGCACCATTGGTGCTTTTTCTATCATCTAAAGAACTAGCCCAATTAGCATCAGTGAAAGTTGTCAAAGTAAAATCATTGTTTTTGGGATACCATAAACCAAAATCACTTGATTACCCTAGATATACTTGAATATTCTTTTTATAGCAGTAAGATGAGACTGTTTTGGTGTAGATTGAAATATAGACACCATACAAACAACTTGCATTAAATCAGGTATGGAGGTAGTTAAATATAACAAGTTGACAATCATTGATCTATATTCAGTTTGATCAACATCAAGAGAATCATCAGTTTTAGACAACTTATGTAGCCAGTCACCATAGGTGTGCTCATGGGATGACATTCATCCATTTGAAACTTTTTCAACATCTCTTTGGCATATTTTGTTTGTGATAAAAATATTCCTTGTTCAAGCTATAAAACTTGGAGGCCAAGAAAGAATGTTAGTTCACCTAACATTGACATTTCAAATTCAGATTCCATAATCTTTGAAAAAAAAATTAGACAAAGCATCATTATTCCAGCCAAAGATTATGTCATCTACATAAACCTCAACAACTAGAATATCATCACCTTCAACTTTAACATAGAGATTGTTGTCAACACCACCTCTTTTGAATCCATTTGCTATTAAGTGTGCATCCAATCTTGAATACCAAGCTCTAGGAGCTTGTTTAAGACCATACAAGGCCTTTTTCAACCTGTATACATGATCAGATTTTTCTTTTGCAACAAAACCTTTAGGTTGTTCCATATATACCTCTTCATCAAGATAACCATTCAAGAATTCAGTTTTGACATCCATTTGGTAAACCTTAAAATTCTTGAAACAAGAGTATACTAAGAAAATTATAATTGATTCAATACGAGCAATAGGTGCATAAGTTTCACCAAATTCTATACCTTCCTATTGTGCATACCCTTTGCACACAAAACATGCTTCGTTTCTAACTAATTTTCCACATTCATCCAATTTGTTTCTAAAAACCCATTTTCCACCAATAACATTTTTATCATCAGGTCTTGGGACTAGTTCCCAAGTTTTGTTCTTTTCAATCTGGCTAATCTCTTCCCACATAGCTTTCAACCAGAAATCATTATTTAAAGCATCAGAAACAGCTTTAGGCTCAAAATCAATTACCAAACAAAAATGTTCAGAAATTTGTGCTTTCTCATCAAATTTTTCTCTTCTTGTTGTTAAGATCCCAACATTTATGTCCCCAATGATTAGATCTTGAGGATGATTCTTGATAACAATCCTGGAGGGTCTCTTTGGAGGTGTTACTACCTTATATCTTGAAGCATCCTCCTATTGTATCTTATTTTCTTCATCAAATTTGGGAGAAATGTCAAGACCTACCATAGGTTCCTCTTCAACATCTTGCACATGATCATCATCTAGAAGCAATTTTTCATCAAACTTGACATTAACAGATTCAAAAATCTTATTCAACCTCTTATTAAAACACCTATAGGCTTTGCTATGAGTGGAGTATCCCAAAAATATACCTTCATCAAGGTAAGTGCACAAAGATGGTTCCCAAAAAGGGGACTTAAGTGGACAACTTTTTTCTGAAATCAGGAAATATTGACCTTGGATGTGAAATTGAGGATACTTACACTCAAAATTTTGAGATGGAACAAAAATAAGGATTCAAGTGCTCTGAGTCTACTTTCTAAACTACTAAATTTATTTTGAAAATGGTTGAGATTAAGGGGTTTAAACGAGGGATGTACACAAACTGGTGTTGTTTTTGTCATAAAAACATAACATAGCAACTCTTGTACGACCCTAGTACGGTGAATTTTTTTTTAGTATTTTTAAAATCACAATGGTCAGAAGTTAGCTAATAGTATGTAGTTGATGCACGATTTTTCTGATAATTTTTTAATGAATATTTGATATTTTACTAATTTTCGAAGTGGGAATTTCCTAAAAAATAGAATTCTGGCCATGCTACCCCTACAAATTTTAGAAAATAATTTATTTTTTATTTTTTATTTTTAAATTTGTAGAATGGAGTCTAGTTTCTAAAAATGTAATTTATTTGAAAAATCGATGAACGGTTAATTTATAACGAAAAAAATACCAAACACTGCTTTTTGGCAAAAAAAAGACATGTAGATAAAATAAATTATGGATGAAAGGTTTAACATTTTCAGAAAGTGAAAAAAATTACATCGTTGGATAGCTAAGAGAGAACCCAACATTACCCATGTGTTAGATTTTTTCGATATTGAACCACGTGCAATCTGACGGTGAGCACGAACTCGATTATGAGAAATATGGTAGATTTTTTAAAAACGCATCTCTGGTCATTGGGAATGCCCTCCAAACCTTTGGGTTGGTATTCCAAGATAAATACTAAGCTATAACGCGAGCGCGTTATAACGCGCTCGCATTATATCTCACTTTTCACATGGTTTTTGCTTCTACGGCAAACATGTCAACTAAGACATATCGCAAGCCCGTTATAATGCACTCGTGTTATGTCTTCCTTTATGTTAAATTTTAATATATTGAATATATGTTGATATATTTGTATGTTTGTATGTACATGTATGCTTGTATGTCATTTATGTATATATCAATGCATATATATTGTATGTATGCCTCTATGTATGTTAGATTGTATCTACACATCTATGTATGTATGCTTGTATGGATGTAAGATTATATGTACATATGTATTATTCTTGTATGTATCCATTTATGTATGTCTTTAGACAAAGGGGGAATTTATAGAGAGAGAGTCTGGAGAGATGGAAGGGGCATGTGGAAGTGAGATTTTAAGAGAGAGGGAGTGGGAGAGAAGGGGTTGGAGTGAGAGGGACTTAGCTAGATAGGGTGGGAAGGATAGAGGGAGGGGGAGAGAGGGGGGGTGGGAGAGAGATAATTGAGGAATAGGGAGAGAGAGGGGGGTGGGTAGAGAGAGAATTGAGGGATAGGGAGAGAGAGAGGGAGGAGATAGACAGACAGACAGAGAGAAATAGAGAGTTATGTAGGTAGGGTGCCAAAGGGGGAGACTTGAGAGTGTGAGGGGGGTGAGGGGGAGAGAGTTAAGAGAAAGGTAGTGAGAGGGAGTGTGAGAGAGAGGGAGTGTGAGAGAGATGGAGTTTGAGAGAGAGGGAGTGGGAGAGAGAGGGAGTGTGAGTGAGAGACCTGAGAGAGGGAGAGGGTGTGGGAGGGAGTGAACTGATAGAGGTAGAGAAAGAGGGGGGTGGAGTGAGAGGGACTTATCTAGGTAGGGTTGGACGGATAGATAGAGAGAGGGGAGAGAGACAAAAAGAGAGAGTTACCTAGGTAGGTTTCCAGAGGGAGAGACCTGAGAGAGAGAGGGGGTGGGAGGGAGAGACATGAGAGAGAGGGAGAGAGAGGTAGTGGGAGGAGAGAGTGGGATAGAGTGGGAGGGACATAAAGATAGATGGATAGAGGGAGCGAGAGAGGGTGGTAGGGATTGATTGAACGAGAGGTACTTAGAAAGAGGGAGATGGTAGATAGAGACAATTAGAGAGGGTAGGAGGGAGGGAAGGAGGGAGATGTGAGATGTATAGATAGGGAGAAAGTGATAGAGGTTGAGGGTATAGGGTTGAGGGATTAGGGTGGAGGACCTATAGGGTTGATGGTTTCTAGGGTATTAGGGTTTAAGGTTTGAGGGTTGAGGG
>CM021100.1:152486187-152664198 GCA_007115665.2 Sequoiadendron giganteum | reverse complement strand
ATCACTGATCCTCCTATAGACTACTATACGCTTTTGAAATTATGAAAACACCTTAAAGCACGAATACTTTGTTTCGCTTCAATTTAAAGAGGCTCTATACTTCATTTAGATGTAATATGAAAATGTAAAGTAGAGTTGAACATAATATAATGAAAATAATGAGTTCTCACACTGCTTGATCCTTTCTTGACATGACGAGCAAAGTTATGTTGTATACTCAAACTATTTTTCCTGAATCTTTTTGAAATAAAGTTGCTTGTATGATTATAACTTAGTTTCAACAACTCTTTTAATGACTGTTATCCATGTAAATGACTCTCGTGTGTAACTTGAGAGTGTCCTATTTGATATGTCGGGCTCAACCCTTGTGGGAGCCCTTTTTACTCCACATATTTGATAAAATGATCATGAACATAATGAACCTATTCCTGCACAATGAACAAACATGTTAGCAAAATAAAAGAAACTAAAAGCTTCCTCTTTTTCCTTGTGATCTTTGAATTTTTGTAATCATCTAATGGATGCCTGAATAGATGTAAATTATATTCATGTTGGCAATGTAAGCATAGGACTGATTTTGATTCATCATTGCATAGAGTTAATCTCTAACATCATTTATATTCATCCCGCAGGAAAACTCAAAGAGAGTGAAGTCGAGGAACCTGGAAAGCTTCAACAACACCAATAAAAGACATCAAGCATCACGGGTTCCATCATTACAGGCAATGATGAACCACTCTCCCTTCTATGTTTATTTTGTCAATAATTGTATAGTATACAATCTGTTTTTGCACCTCTTATTTGATTATAAAAATCAAAATGTGTTACTCCCATGACTTGTGTGGGATTCTGGTTCGTACATTATGAATAAAACAAAAAATATTATGCAAACTTATGATATCATTTTTGAAATGTTTTTGCATAATATCACTCCAATTTACACTGTTATGGAACAATGCACAATATGAGTATTTTAGCATAAATTTTTAAAACAACTTGTGTACCTTGGCTTGAATTTACACCAGCCTCTACCCATTTGAGTTGGTAGTGAAAATAGGGTAACAATCCTATCATTGTTCAAATTCATCTAAATGCTCATGGTTCAGTTGTTAATGTGCAAAGTTTGAATGTGAATTTCTATCATCAGTAAGTCTAGTTTCCTTGCAAAAGAAAGCATTAGAAAGTTGTTCATTCAACATTATATGAACAATATACATCATGCTTTAACAAGAGTTGTTAGGCATTCATTTTATAATTGATTGAGTCATTTGTCTAATCTTTCAAAGTTCAATTTTTACATTGCATATATAAAGTTACATTCTCTTATAGATCAAAAAGAGTTCAAATCTGCATTTCATGTCATAAAAGTTTTTAAAATATATTACTCTGATTCACCCCCCTCCCCCCCTCTCAGAGTAATTCCACTTTCAACAAAAAAGGCAACAAATTTAATCCTTTCTTTTTTTATTACGATGCCTAAGACTCATCTTTCTTAAACCCTAATTAAATCTTAATTGAATCCTATCATAACCCTAACCATAGTTGTAACTCTAATACTAACTATGGTTAAATTCCAACCCCAATCCTAACCCTAACCTCAAACTCTATCTTATAACTCTAACCTTCTTGAACACCAATTGAACCATAACCCTAATCCTAATTGAATCTTGACCCTAATTAAACCCTAACCATAATACTAACTCAAAACTAACTCAACCCTAACACTAATTAAGCCCCAACCCTAACCCTAACCCTAACTCCAACCCAACCTTAATCCTAACCTATAAACCCTAACCCTAACCCTAATTGAAATCCAACTCTAACTCTAGCAATAATTGAAACCAAACCTAGCCCCAAGCATTACCCTTCAACCCTAACCCTAACCATAAGTGAAACTCAACCCTAATTGAACTTGATTTGTAGTTAAATCTAAATCCTAACCCTAACCTAATATCCTTCTCAAGGCACCTATATATTTAATCCATTAGGGTTAGTTTTATGATTAGAGATATTAAGGCTAGGGCTAGGGTGAGAGTTAATGTTATGGCTATAGTTAGGGTTAGATTTAAGGTTAGGGTTATGGTTATGGTTAAGTTTAGGGTTACAGTTAGGGTTAGGGTTAGGGTGAGGATTATGATTAGAGATAGAATAAGGGTTATCGTTCGTATTAGGGTTTGAATTAGAGTTAGTTTTAAAGTAAGGGTTAGGGTTAGTGTTAGAGATAAAATTAGCATTAGGGTTACAATTATGGTTATGGTTAGAGTTAAGGTTAGGGTTACAATTAGATATAGAATTAGGGTTAAGATTATTGTTAGGGTTAAGGTTAGAGTTAGGGTTTGGATTAGGATTAGGGATAAGATTATGGTTAGGGTTAAAATTAGGGTAATTTTAGAGATAGAATTAGGGTTAGGGTTTGGGATAAGTTATGATTAGGTTTAGGTTTAGGGCAAGGGTGAAGGTTAGGGTTATAATTAGAGATAAAATTAGGGTTAGATTTAAAGTTAGGATTATGATAAGGTTAATTTTGGGGTTAGGGTCAGGTTTAGGGTTAGGGTTAGGGTTATTGTTCAAGTAGAATCAGGGTTATAGTTCTAGCTGAAAATAATGTATAAATGACAATCTTCAAGATGCACAATTATTAATTGTACTAATTACGGTAATCATTATGTCGTGATTTATGACCGCCATCTTTCAAATATATCGCTTTCATCTCCATTCAAAGGCTATAGTTATTTATGTTCTTGGAGAGTTGGAAATTATTACAAATCATACTAAAACATGTTTTTTCGGTTGTGACAAACAAAATATTAGATCCTGGAATTTTCCATCTATAAGCAAGATTCGAAGATTGCTCACTTCAAGACACTTATTTTCTTATTCTAAAGTGTTAAATAGAAAAGTAAAGCTTCATACCTACTCTACTCATAATTTACATATGTTTGGATTATACAAAGTGTATATCTTGCAAGACTCTAATTATACTAAAGAAAAACACATATATTTAACAACTAATTCACTTACAATCTATAAATATTTATATTACACCTTTTAACATACACATTACAATTTAAAAACATCTATTAATTAATAATCTTAAATACATCATAATAAAATATTTTTCATTATAAATTTCAAATCTAACAAATTTTTGCTTTATTTTCTAATTATAAACATCAAAATATAAATTCAAACGAACCAATTCATATTTAAAATCTAAAACACTGCACGCTTCTTATTTCTAATTATAGAAATCAAAGTATAAATTCAAACGAACCAACTCATATTTAAAACCTAAAACACTGCACACCATACAAAATCAATGGTCTCTGACATCACGCGTGGAAGAGGCTGGATTTATTTCTGTCATTGGAAAATAAAAATTTAGCTCCATGTTGACAGAGTACATTGATTGTCCATTTCATTTATGCTTTCTAAAGGTTTTGTGATCTTTTGTACGGTGTTTCTCTTTGTTATTGTTACTTTTATAGTAGGCACTATATAATAATGTTATAAAAATTCAACAGTTATGCTTTCTATATATAGCTAAAGAGCAGGAGATCATTTGGTACATTCTCTCTATCTTGAAACAACTGCCTTCATGAGCTGCACTCAAAGTTTGTGAGGAGTTTGTGCTGCTGCCTTTGAAGCAGACATAGCTAGATCTAATGGAAATGTGATTGTAGTGCTCGCTGAACAGCAGAATTTTGAGCAGGAATATATCACAGCCCAAGATGAAGAGAAGAGAGTATGAAGAGAATTTGTGAAAACATATATATGTGTATTGAGAAGAAGCATAAAGTGGCTGTTGGCTTTGTTGGGTTGGTTAAGGTCCGATGTATTCCAAAGACTACATCAGGGAAGTTGCAAAAATGGAAAATGGAAAACAAGACAATTAATGGCAGGTGAGATTGAACCACTACACAAGGTATGGTTTGGAGTGGATAATTATAATAATTTCTTGTTCATGTGCTGCAACGGGAGGGATCTCTGTGAGAGATGTAGAGGGCTACACCTGCAAAAACTTACACACTTTCCTTAAAGAAATAAATTATAATCAGTAATAATTCTGTGAAGTCATAGACGCAGATAGTCAACATACAAAACACAACATATGACCATAAAAATAAGACAATATTTGAAAAAGAAGCAGAAGTTCATAGGCAGAATACAAAGAGATAACGAACACAGAAGCAGCCTTATGGTGACTACAAATCATCTATAATCACCAGGAACTCTGCCTATTGGTAATGCATAGCTTTTCTATTATTTTGGTGAAAGAACATGACTACAAAAGCCATTAAATATATGTGGAGGAGGTGCCCAACAATCGTTGCCAGCACAGACTTTGTTATGCAGTCCGTCAATGAAGATAAAGATGAGCTGCACATTTGCCAAACTCTTCCCATTTTGCCCATTATATCGAGGGCTTATATGGAATTGACTGTCTTTGTAGGATTCAAAACGCCTCCTCACACAACACAAAAACGCTCCTCTAACAAATCGCCCACAACATCTTGCTAATCACTGGGTATGGATTGCGGGACAACACATGCTAATTGGTTTGCCTCTCCCAAATGCTACATCTTTCATAATCAAATGGTTACCATGAAAATCAACCTGCATAATGGAAATGTGAATGAGTTCTAACACTAATCACAGCAAAATGTCCGCCGCTCTTGAAATACGAATTACTCTGCTCTCCGCTAGTAGAATAGGTGAGTCTTTCACTACCGTCGGTTACTCTTTCACTACAATGGCATTCATGATGGCATTAGAGGGAGGTGCAAGTGGAAGAGAATTACATCTAAAACTACGCTTTCCTGGCAGGCGACCCGCTGCAACTGTTGGTGGTGTGCACCGGATTCCATTGCGTGGTGGTGAGAATTTAACCGGCAAATATTTTTCCGTGTTGCATGGAAACGTGGAGTTTACGAAATGTTCTTCCAAAGCTGCCTTCCCCTAAGGAAAAGAAAGAAAGAGATCAAGTTCAAGTCCACCTACTATACAGAAATGGAACCCTAAAATACCAAGTATCACAATCAACTTAACGTACCTGCAAGCGAGCATAACTTATCTCGCAAATCTTGCTTGAATTGAAGCGTTCCCACATTTTTAAATGGCGAGCCTTGTAGAACCTCACCGCCCCTTCAACACTGGTGAAATTTACAAACCCGTAACCCAAGTTGCACCGGTTTCTGTTTACAGACCACACAAGTTGTTCACATGGATTATACAGGGTGAGCTTTGTTTGTTTGTTTTAATGGACCAAGAAGTAACCGTGTCATTACTCACTTGAAATCAATAGGCAAGTAGACAAAATCATAGGCAGAATCAACTTCATTTGAACCAGACTTTTGACTGTTTTGCTGTAAACAATGCTTATCCAGCAATCTTATCAGCTCAGTCTGGCTGCAGCATAACGATCATAAAGTCAGCAAGTAGTCCGATTTTCGTTTCCTAATAGTTAAAAATGAACTGTATGCAATTAAGTAGTAATTGAATCGTAGTTGGAAATGAAAAGGACTGATTTTGTTAGTACCTGTACTTGTTGGGAATATTTCTGACCATGAGAGTAGTGCGAGGGGAGCCCTCATATAATTCTGCTGCATTCTCGTCAAAGATGTAAAAAGTGCCAGAATCTTTGGAAGTCCGGGAACTCAGGCCCGTGTAGTAACTCAAATGGTGGACGCCCCCATTTTCAAATCCCTGGTGAGCAGGAGAAACGTACCATAATAGCTTTTGCTGTTGCTGCTGCTGCATTTCACCGCTGAGGTGGATGACGGCCATGTGTCGGTAGATGTTATGAGAGCTCCCAGGCGGACTGAATATCTGGTGCGAATACAAGATTGAAGGAGGAGTGAACTCGGGGGCATTGGGATCGAGACTCGAACACGAAACCCTCGAATCGCTTGGCAACCATACTGATAGAAATAAACACATGAAAAACACAAACGCTGTATAAAAACATTCGTTCACCCCTGAGGATTTCGATTAAACTATTGGGTTCAAATGGTAACTACGGCAGAGCTAATTTTAATAGTAATAAAGAACAATTTCTCATAGCAGAATAAAAACATTCTTTCACCCCTGAGGAGGAAAAACATTCTTTCACACCTGAGGATTTCGATTAACTATTGGGTTCAAATGGTAACTATGGCAGAGCTAATTTTAATAGTAATAAAGAACAATTTCTCATAGCAGAAGAAGAAATCACTAGTTTCCCCTACCTCTGTTGCTTCCTTCTTTTGGAGGGAATCTTCCTTTCTCCTCGTTCTTGCTACCAAATCCTTCAGTCCTCATACTGATTCTTCCTCCAAAAAAATTTGGATGCTGCAAAAAGATTTCCTTTCAGTACTTCACTCCTCACAGTAATTCCTCCTTTAAAAAAGTGTGGATGCTGCAAAAAAATCTCTACTGCGAAGATATCTGACACAGCCACCCCTCAACGTGACAGTTATTTTGGTCCATATAGGGTCTAATTAATGAAACATGAATCTCACAGTTGAGCAGTTTCTCCAAAGATATTCTTAAATTATCTATCATTTATTAGATTTAGCTATCAAAGATAGAGGTGAGTGAATTTGAATGGGTAGACTTATATTTTTTAATTTTTGCTACTGTTACAATTTAAAGCCTATGTCCCACATCATTTTCACTCATAGATATTATTTCTACAAGCGAAGACCTAATCTAAAGAGAAACACACTCAACTTGCAAATACTAAACCACATCCTAATAAAACACTAAATAAGAAAGTTGTGAAATTTGTATTCCATGTAAATACATTTGAAAGATGTAATAAACTAAAAATATCCATCCTATCAATTGTAATTAAAGTTTTGTCTAAATGGAAGTTTTTTGTGATCTTTTGAATATGATTTGTAGAGAATGGAAAAATATTGTAAGCAGCTCAATGTTCTATTGAGATAGAAAGATATTTGATATGTGTAAATTTTTTTTAAACTTAATGGTTGTATTCTTATATTTATTTTAATTATAAAATAAAATCATTAAAATATGATATTAAAATTTTAAAAAGAGTTTTAATAGAGCTTCAAATCTTTTATATACATTTTTTAAAAGAAAATAAATTTTAATAATTGAAATATGACTTTTAAAGAATAATTGACAAAAAAATAAAATGTTTGTTGATATTAGCAAGCTAGAACCATAAAATAGCATGTAAGGGTGGAGGAAAAATAACTATTTTTTTTATATAATTTTAAGGTAGAAGGATATGAGGACACCACCATGATAGCGCTTAACCAAATGAAATAACATGCTCCACTTAAGTTCTTGCAAGAGGATTTGTCTAACAAGTTAGATAAATTGCATTCTATGGGGAGCCCATAACATCACAAACCATTGAAATAGATTCTTATGGGTGAAGGTAATTTATAAATCTAAATGGCATCCGGTTAATCAACATAGACAGATGCTAACGACTCATAGTAACTATAACACCATCAATGCATGTTGAAGGCTAGATAGATGGTGCTAGCCTTGAATGAAGCAAACATTTTGATTATCTTGTCATTTGATTTGCAAGTTAATGAGTGAAGGAGACAATTAAATGAAAAATAAAGACAACATTTTTTCCTTATATCATCTTGAACATGTACATAATTACAATGAAATTCAACAAAATGAGCATCTTCGTCAATGACTTGTCCCTCAAAATCTAGATTCAAAATAACTCATGAAACTAAAATAAATATGACCCATCTAAAATAGTTTTGCAACCTTCTCTAAAGCTAAATAACCTTAAGAAAATGGATCAAGTTTTATGAACTATGGAGTTGCATCAAATTTTTTGATAATCATTTAATGTCATAACATTTCATGCATTATGATGATTGTTGGATTAAATATCATATTTTTGGTAATTGATCACATTCCATTTTTTAAGCTTGTAGACAATTGGATTTATCATTGGCTACACCCTATATCATTTTCAAAAGGGTAAATAAAAAATTTGTCACTTTGTAAGAATTCCAAAAAAAATTCCCTATATATTAAAAATTGCTTATTTTCAAAATTTGTAGGAAAATAAAAAAATGAAATGAAATGTACATTTATTGTTGTTTTAGAAGCAAAGGATTTAATTTAAATATGTGAAAAACTTCATCAAAACTCCAAAGAGAATTTAACTTCAAGAACAATATTCTTCATTCTTTCTCTATGTTTTTTATTTGGTTCACTTTTATAAATAAATCTAAGGTGTGAATTCATTACATAGAGCTTGGAGTGCATGTACACTCAAAATGAAAACAATAAAAATTAGGATGTGTTCATTGCATTCTAGATAAGCATTAGTTCAAATTATTTGAATAATTCCCTCGATATTTCAAATGTCATGGATAGGGTTAGAATCAAGTTTACAATTATCATTAAGCATAGGCTTGGTGTTACATTTGGGAATAGGGTTAATTAGGAATATAATTAGGGTTTAATTAGGGTTAGGTATATGGCTACTATTAGATTTAAGGTTAGGTTAAAATTAGGGTTAGGACTAGGGTTTAATTAGAGTTAATATTTTATCAAGGTTAGGGTTAAGGTTAAATTAGGTTTGGATTTAATTAGGGTTAGTGTTCACTTAGGGTTAAATTAGGGCTAATGTTAGGGGTAGGGTTCTGCCATAAATCTTTGGGTTATGGTTAGGAATAGAGTTAGGGTCAATTAAGGATAGGATTTAATTAGGGTTAGGGTTATGGTTAGGGATAGAGTTAGGGTCAATTAAGGATAGGATTTAATTAGGGTTAGGGTTATGGTTAGGGATAGATTTAGGGTTCAATTAAGGATAGGATTTAATTAGGCTAGGGTTAGGATTCAATTATTATTTAATTAGGGTTACAATTACAATTGAATTAGGAATGAATTTTAGTTAGGGTTAGGGTTTAGCTCAATTAGGGTTAGGGTTATAATTCAATCAAGATTGGGATAATAGTTCAAGTAGGTTTAGGATTTAGTTACGATTTTTTAGAGTTTAATTACAGTTAAGTTTTAATTAATGTCTTACATGTTATAATTGTAGTTGCTATTAACATATATATCTTTAATAATCTATAAATTTTTTTTGGAGATATCTTTACCCCAACCCTAAATCTAATTATATCTCTAACCCTAACACTAACACTAATTATAAGCCTAACACTATTTTTAATTGTATCCCTTATTCTAACTGTATTTATGACCCTAAGCCTAACCCTAAAGTCTAACTCTAACACTAATTGTAACTCTAACTCTAACCCTAACCCCAACCTAAAATTAACAATAATTTTGATTATAAGTCTAACCCTAACTATAAATTTACATCTAACCCCAAACCTGACACAAAATATTTCTAACCCTAAAACTAAATCTAACTCTATCCCTAACTTTATAGCTAACCCTAAATGTAGCCCCAACCCTAAAAATAACACTAATTCTAGCCCTAACTCTAATAATAACAATATTGTTTATAACCCTAACATAAAATATAAATCCATCTCCAACCCTAACCCTAATTCATTTAATTATATCTATAATCATACCCCTGACTCTAACCAAAACTATAACCTTAACCCTAAAACTAAACCCAAACCTAATCATAACCCTAATCCTAAGCATAACCATGACCCTAACACTAACCATAATCCTTACCCTAATTCTATCTCTAACTATAACCCTAACCTTAACCTTAAAACTAATAGTAATCATAACCATAACCCCAACCCTAATTTTATGTCTTACCATAACCATAACCCCAACCCTAATTTTATGTCTTACCATAACCATAACTCTAATCCTAACCCTAAACCTAATATAAACTCTAAACCTAATCCTAACCTTAACCTTAACCTTAACCATAATCTTAACCCTCATTTTATATCTATCTAAAATCGTAACCTTAATCCTAACCATAACCTTAACCCTAAACCTAGCCAGGTATCAATAATCATAATAATAAACCTAACACTAATTCTATCTATAAATTTAACCCAAACCCTAATTCTAACCATAAACAAAACTCCAATGTTAATTCTAACCATAATCCTAACCCTAAACCTAACCATAAACATAACCCAGAATCTAGCTCTAATTCAATATATAATCATAATTTCCTAACCATAAACATAACACTAACCTTAACCCTAAGGTACCCCTACCTTAACATACCCCTAACCATATTTTTATCTCTAATTCTAACCCTGATCATAACCCCTACCCCTTATTGTAATTATATTTCTAACCCTAACCCAGTTTAATTCTAACTCTAACCCAAACCTAAACCTAATTTTATCTCTAACTCTAACCCTAACTTTAGCCATAACCCTAATGATATCTGCAACCCTAACTCTAATCTTTATCTTAACCATAACCATAACCCAAACCCTAATCCTAATCCTAACCCTAACCATAGCATTAAACCTAACGTAACCCTAAAAATAACCATAAACATAACCCTAGCCCTAACATTAACCCCAACACTAATCATAATTTTATATCTAACCCTAAGACTAACCCTAACCCTAGTCCTAATATTAACACTAATCCAAACCCTAATCCTAATTTTATATGTAACCCTAACCATAACCCTAATCTTAAGCCTAATTAGAATCCCAAACTTAACCATGATCCTAATTCTATGTATAATGCTAACCCTTTCTCTGATCTTTATTCTATCTCAATTAGGGTAATATGATATATCTTCAACTTAGGTTTAGGGTTAAATTAGGGATAGTTTTCAATTAAGGTTACAGTTAGTTTTAGGGTTAAGGTTATAATTTAATTTGGGTTAGGATTTAATAACAGTTATAGTTACAATTCAAATAAAGTTACCTGGTTAGGGTTGAATTAGGGTTAGGATTATAATTCAATTATTGTTATGGTTTATTTAAGGTTATGGTTCGAGTTCAATTAAGCGTACTATTCACTTAGGGTTAGGGTTCAATTAGTATTCAATTTGGGTTAGGGGTCAATTAGAGTTATGATTCAATAAGGATTCAATTAAGGTCATAAATAAGGATAGGTTTAAATTAAGTTTAATACAGTTCTACAATTGGTCCTATGTTAATGAGTGTAATAGAAAGATGCACAAAGATAACTAAAACAATAAATGGAAGACGAAAAAATACCTATAACGCCACAAACTTAATTGATAAAATTCGAGCTACATTCCTTGGCACTAAATATTCTAGATAAATAGAGAAACTGTTAAAGAGCTATTACATGGAAAATTTTACTCATGACTCGCCTAACAAAAATCCCGTCAAAAACTTCAAACAAATAAATTGAACAGATAAACAAAACTAATTTTATCTCCAACATGTTTCTGCTTTCATTCTAACCCTCTCCACACACACACACACACACATATATATATATGCAATCACTCTTATGTTAATATGCAATTGGTCATATGTTAATGAGTGTAACAACAAGATGCACAAAGATAACTAAAACAATAAACAGAGGATGACAAAATGCCTATAATGCCACAGACTTAATCGATAAAAATCGAGCTACATTCCCTGACACTAAATATTCTAGACAAATAGAGAAATTGTAAAAGAGCTATTACATGACAAATGCTATTCACAACTTGGTTGACAAAAATCCAGTCGAAAACTTCAAACAAATAAATTGAACAAATAAAATAGATATTAGAAAGAATAACAGTTAACACCCACCAAACTAATTTTATCTTCAACATGTTTATGCTATCATTCTAACCCTCTCCATATATATATATACATATATATATACATGTATATATACATATATATATACATGTATATATATACGTATATATATACATGTATATATACATATATATATACATATATATATACGTATATATATACATGTATATATATGCAATCACTCCTATGTTAATCTACAATTGGTCCTATGTTAATGGGTGTAACAACAAGATGCACAAAGATAACTAAAATAATAAACGAAAGATATAAAATTACTAACTCTAACCATATTTTTGATGAAAGAAACAAGATTTAGCTACAATTGCTCCTATGGTAACGAGTATAAGGCCAAAGATGCACAGAGATAACTACAAACTATAAACGAGGGATGGAAAAGTCACTAACCCTAACCATATTTTTTTGATGAAAGAAAGAAGATTTAATTGCAATTTCTCCATCCATACAAAACCATAATGCCAAACACCTATGTAAAACACCTTATAGATTCCAGACAACAATTTTCACATAAACAATAAATAAACCATTTATCCAAAACACCCATGTAAAACAACTTATAGATTGCGGAGAACAATAGTTTTCAAACTCCCTAATTTGCTATAAAATAGAGCCAAAGCTGTTGATTTTTATAATAGCCTCCTATCAAACAAACCACGGAACCGAAGCCCGCAATTTTCAAAATAGTCTACTATCAAACCAACACCACAACAACATAACGCATTAACACTCTTGCGAGAAAACACTTGCCATTCACCTTCTACGCATCGAAGACACCAACTCCACCACCACCAAGCCACAAGCCACGTAATTAGCAAGCCCAACATAATGCATTAACACTCTTGTGAGCAAACACTTGGCATTCACCTTCCGCATATCATACAGCAACATAATGCATTAACACTCTCACGAGCAAACACTTGCCGTTCACCTTTCGCATAACTCCACCACTGCCAAGCCAATGAATCCAATTCATCGCTAGACTGAAATCCCGATAGAAACAAAATAACCTATCAACTAATTAAAATTAAAATTTAGATTATTCAATTAAAATTGTCATTCCAATAGTTATATAATGCCTACACTAAGCCTACACTAATTATATTCTCCTAATGTGATCCTATTAACTAAATATACATATATAATTAATGCTACCCATTTTTTTATTAATTTAAAATCCCAATGCACACCCTTTTATAAAGAGAATGCCAATTTGATCTCATATACTATTTAATTGTACTTCTAGTATTTAGATCCTCATCATCGTGTATCCGTGCATAGAGGGATTTAAAAAAAACCAAAGGTTTACATTATATATTTTCATAATTAACAATTATATCGGCCAAAGCTGATGAATAAGATGTAAAAACCTTGGTAAGACTTCACATGAAGAGAGCTTAATATTATTGCATGGGCCTTTCATTACAATAGCCATTCATTGGTTATAAACATCCAACCTCAAGAGGTTTTCAGCTAAATATAAAGAAAAGCAATAACAGTTACATCATATGCAAGTCTCGGAGCTTTAATTAGTGGATACATTACTACTGTCTAGTGTAGAAGTATTACTATTAATATCGTTAGTGGCACCATTTTCGCAGCTCTTTGAATTACTCTTAGCATTCATGACGCCATCAGAGGGAAGCGAATTACATCTAAAACTACGCTTCCCTGGCAGGTGACCCGCTGCAACTGTTGGCGGTGTGCACTGGATTCCATTGCGTGGTGGTGAGAATTTAACCGGCAAATATTTTTCCGTGTTGCATGGAAACGTGGAGTTTACGAAATGTTCTTCCAAAGCTGCCTTCCCCTAAGGAAAAGTAAGAAAGAGATCAAGTTCAAGTCCACCTACTATACAGAAATGGAACCCTAAAATGACAAGTATCACAATCAACTTAACGTACCTGCAAGCGAGCATAACTTATCTCGCAAATCTTGCTTGAATTGAAGCGTTCCCACACTTTTAAATGACGAGCCTTGTAGAACCTCACCGCCCCTTCAACACTGGTGAAATTTACGAACCCGTAACCCAAGTTGCACCGGTTTCTGTTCACAGCCCACACAAGTTGTTCACATAGATTATACAGGGTGAGCTTTGTTTATTTGTTTTAATGGACCATGAAGTAACAGTTTCATTACTCACTTGAAATCAATAGGCAAGTAGACAAAATCATAGGCAGAATCAACTTCATTTGAACCAGACTTTTGACTGTTTTGCTGTAAACAATGTTCATCCAGCAATTTGATCAGCTCAGTCTGGCTGCAGCATAAAGATCATAAAGTCAGCAAGTAGCCCGATTTTGGTTTTCTAATAGTTGAATAATTAACTGTATGCAATCAAGTAGTAATTGAACGGAAGTTGGAAATGAGAAGAACTGATTTTGTTCAATACCTGTACTTGTTGGGAATATTTCTGACCATGAGAGTAGTGCGAGGGGTGCCCTCATATGATTCTGCTGCATTCTCGTCAAAGATGTAAAAAGCGCCAGAATCTTTGGAAGAAGTCCGGGGATTTGGGCCCGTGTGGTAACTCAAATGGTGGACGCCCCCATTTTCAAATCCCTGGTGAGCAGGAGAAACATACCATAATAGCTTTTGCTGTTGCTGCTGCTGCAGCATTTCACCACTGAGGTGGATGACGGCCATGTGTCGGTAGATGTTATGAGAGCTCACGGGCGGACTGCATATGTGGTGCGAATACAAGATTGAAGGAGGAGTGAACTCGGGGGCATTGGGGTCGAGACTCGAACACGAAATCCTCAAATTGGCTGGCAACCATACCGATTGAAGTAAACATATGAAAAACACAAACGTTGTATAAAAACATTCTTTCACCCCTGAGGAGGAAAAACATACCAATAGGGATTTCAATTAACTATTGGTTTCAAATGATAACACAAGGATTTCCAATAACTACGGCGGAGCTAATTTTAATAGTAATAAAGAACAATTTCTCAAAGCAGAAGAAATCACTAGTTTCGCCTACCTTCCTTTGGAAGGAATCTTCCTTTCTCCTCGTTCTTGCCACCAAATCCTTCAGTCCTCATACTGATTCTTCCTGCAAAACACTGTGGATGCTGCAAAAAGATTTCCTTCGAGTAGATTCTTCCTTTCTCCTCGCTTACATTACCACGTACTTCACTCCTCATATTCATTCCTTCTTTAAAAACGCGTGGATGCTACAAAAATCAATTCTAGTGTGCAGACTTAGCCGCCCATTACCGTGACAGTTACATGTTTCCCAATCCAGAAGGTGAAATACATGCGTATCCATCCGTTACAAATTTTTCTTTCCTATATCAACGTCGTGACAGTTATACTATTAATTCTTTCCTATTTCGTCGCTTCAACCTTCTTCCCTCAACAGAAGCTTGCTCTTAATATTCGTCGCCCCGCAAAATTGTTATATTATGTGGAAAAATAATATGACACGACACATATGCTATTATTAATTTCAGTTACATCCTTTGTGGGTCCGAGTATGTGATGACAGTTAAATCATACTTCTTGGCGAAACTTAGTATTTGATCTACATGCTATTTAGTGCAAGAAGACTACTATTATGACGTTTCTTTTAGGATTGCACGAAGTTAGAAATAAAACCATATGATTGGACTTAAAATCTCACATTGTGTTCGTGTGTCCATGGTTTTCATAAATCTAGTGTTTTCAAATGTCCTCCATCATTTAGACTTGCCTTTGATAAAGGTACATAGATGAAATATGAAGTTTATCAAGGTACATAGATGAAATATGAAGTATGTGATAAATGGTATATATTATTTTTTATTTTTTAATGATATGGGGTATTCTCACAGTCTAGCGTTCAAAGGGGTGAGTTGAGGCGAGACTAGTCCCCTACAAAGGACCCAACAACCTGCAAGCCGATTCCAACCGGTTAAACCTAAGAGCGGAGTTGTAATGAAACAACTTGCACAAGAATTTAATATAATATGAAATATGCTCGAAATACTTGATAATAATATGCCACTTCGAGGGAGCAACCTCCTAATCCACTTTGAGGGGGATAACTCCAATATTCTTCAATAAGAACTCAATACTCCACATGATGATCAAATAAGACTCACAACCTCCTATATATACTTATTTATGCCTAGGATATCACCTAGGCCAACTTAGATAACCTTATATAAGCCCTAGGCCAACCTAAATAACTAAATAACAATATAATATTGATGATATGACTTAATTAAGATTTAAGGTAGCCACAAGCTAACTACTCATAACCCGATGCACACTATAGGGGTAAGGGCATTGATAATATGACTTAATTAAGAGTTAAGGTAGCCACAAGATTACATTTTTTCTCCTCCTCCTCCTCCTCCTCCTTCTTCTTCTTCTTCTTACCCTTTGTGACCCAAGGAACTCTTTATGTAAATTTATAACAGGAGTCGAACCCAAAACCTATGGGGAGCAAGTCCATGGCCCAAGCCAAATTCACTACCCATGCGGGTATATATTACTTACATGCCTAAAAACTGAAGTAGGTCATTTATATGAGTTTACTAATTCTTCATCCCCGCACTCTAGTATTGAAGGCTAGTTTTAACTAGATTTCTCTACTTATGAATATGTTTTTGAGTGGATAGAAGCTTCAATTTAAAAATATATGTTGATTCATAAGTATGCACATCTAATATGATAAAATTAAAATTGTACTATTATACATATGTGTATTCAAGATGATATAAGAGTTGTTTTTTAACTAATTTAATATGCCTAGTATATGTTTAATATAGAGAATCAAATATTGTAGGTTAGATTCTTGTGAGGATAATTTTATGTGAGCCACAATATTAGAGGGATGTCACAATAGTGTGTTCCACAAATAAAACATCTCGATTTTTTTTCTAAAATCACATATTTTTTAGAAAAATTAATGATTTATGTCTTGATGGATTCCATCTAAAGGGTTTTAATTAAAGAGAGTTAGATTAGACCCCTTTAGATCAAACCCTCTTGGATATAACACCTGATGTCTCCATAGCTAATAGAAATATATTGGGGAATATTGTGCTACAAAATTTATTTGATCATATTTGTTGTTTAGTATGCTTTATGGATTAGTTAGTGTAATAGAGTTATAATTTTACATAAAGAGTTCCTTGGGTCACAAATGGTAAAGCCCATACTTCAAGGATATTGCATATACATTTTAAAACTAAAATAAACCTTAATAATTAAAATATGGCTTGAAAAAATAACCATCACAAAAAAATTCTTGATAGTCAAGACGATCACCAAATTTAGGCTCTACCAAGAATTATTTGTATTAGCAAGTTGAAACCATAAAATTAGCATGTAATGGTAGAGGCAAAATAACTATGTTCAACCCTTTTTAAAACTAGAGATTTAATCATCATTCTTACTCAAGGGAAAAGGGTTATGTAATTTCAATAGGGAAAGGAAGGTGTATTGTACAAGCAATAATAAAACACCATATCTTGATGTCATAATTACTCATCCCCATAGATTTGATCATGACTCTTAGATACCTCATTTTCCACTGTAGATTAGGTTCATGGGGTGTGGACTTGACCCACATCACTTCTACAATCATGAATCTAAACCTTAAATTTAAAAATTAAAGATTATAATTCACACTTTTTCAATTATTTCACTAGTTGTTGTGAGTCGACCTAGTGCACATTTGTGTTTTGAGTGCTTATTTATTTTTGTGTTTAGAAAGATCACTATATTTTGAAATCATCAAAGGAAAAAGTATGAGTCCTTAAAACATAATGAATTCGCAAGTCTTATCAGATTGACTAAATTTGCAGCCAACCACAAATTAAATTGATAATTTTATTTGTCGATAAAATTTTGATTCAACACCTCACAAAAATTATTCTCAATCCTTTATTTAGATTGCAAGAATCGGTCCAGTATCCGCCCCCCTATAAACTGTAGTGCGCCTGGTAAACTTTTTTCGCATGACCAATGATGCTGGCGTGACATGCCCTTCGATACCATAGGGACGGTGGGGAGACTAGACCTCGTGACCTCTTGCCTACAACAAGACGCTTTAGCCAATCGAGTTACACCCACTGCCCCAAAATTATTCTCAATTTTGAAAAATATTCTAGGAAACAATTAAATTTATATTCAAGCTTAATTCACTCCAAAATTTAATTATAAATTTATTTATTCCTTAGTCTACATGACAAATACATTATATATTGGCAAGTTACAATTCTTATTTGCAAATGTCTTTACTCCTCTGTAAAAAAATTCTCCAACGATCTGCCTGTAATCCTTTAAGTCTATTTTTACACTCATTTATCTTTACTCCTTCAATCTTTCCTTATGTCATAGCTTCCTCTTATAATCAACTACAAGAATAATATGTTGCAGTTTAGTTGTCATTGATGTCAAAAATTCTATGGAGAGTGTTGTAGTTTGGTTGTTTGGTTGTCATCTAGTCTTTGAGAAATGCTCTACATTTCTTTGTTCATGATGTTTTGCTCCTAGAAATTTTTGAGGATAGCTTTTTGTTGTGCTAAGACATGCGTGATCTAAGTTTTAAATCATTTGAGTTATAGAAAATGTATTTTTGAGAGTGGTAGATTGAAGACTGTGTTGATTTATGAGGATGTTTTAACAGGTGTAAAGATTGGCTCTACATATCTCTGCATTTGTAGATATGGTTGTTAAGTTTAGAACTTAAGTTCATTGAGATGTGAAGTGTTATGTCCAAAGTTTATTTTATCAATTTCCATCTATCAAAGAAGGTAGAAGTGACAGAGTACCAGACTATGTTGTCCAAAGACTAGTTTCAATATTTGTTGGTTCAAGCACCAAATTTTTGTTGCATGACATTGTGAAAGGGATGTATGAGAATGTTCTTGAACATCATGTGATGTATGTTGATGCTCCACAAAGTGATTTTTGGATTCTTTGGTATAAGATATTATCTAGAGTGAATATTTCGTTGGCTTATGGTGAGGTCGACTAAGGTATGTTGATGGTGTGTGCCACGAGTTCAAGGTTGAGCAGAGGATAAGGAGTGATTTAATATCATATGCAGGAGCATCCTTGGTTCTTGGCATTCTTGCATCAACCAAAAATATTTTCATTCAGTTTTATTCTTATTTAGTTCTTTTCCAGTTCAAGTTGGTAGATTTGGCGTTTCTTCATGTTTACTTGCCAGATCTTGTGTACCTAAGGTTTCATTATGGACATGTTCAATTTCCTTACTCCAAGTTTTCAGCTCAATTGGATCTTTTTTCGATACTTTATCACTTTCAGATTGAGTGACAATTTTGGGACTGGCCCTCGAATAATTTCAAACCCTAAAGGCTAGTTGGATCGATCGTGGATCTCGCCCAACACTTGTGGATCCTCATGGTGTGTTTAGATTTATTCCTTGGAGTTTCCCCGACCTTACCTATAGGTTCACACTTCATCATACATATTTACCATGGAAGAATTTTAGATTTGAGGCCGAACTGTTCTTGCACACGTTACATTTTCCTCATTGGAGATTATATGAATATTTGGCTGACGTGGATGTTTCTTGACCCGTGGATGTGGTATAAATCTTGTAATGAATCATCAGAAGAGTAGTGAATCAAGATCAAGTAGATTAGGTTGTACATAGAGTTCGATCTATGAGATTTTCGCTCGCATGTGTGAGCACTGTATTTTGGGTATGTTATAAGTAGGCTTGTGAGTTGAAACTATATGCCTGGATGTGGCGGACTGTATGTAATTGGATTTTTGGATAATAAGAATGTTAGAATCTGTATTTTCCTCCATATTCTATGTTGCTTCAGTTGTGTGACTCTCACTACATGGTTGGATTATTTTCTTTGAAAACCCTCTCGCCATGACTGCATTAGATGGTATCAGAGTTGGTTGTGAATCCTGAGTGGGTTGTGATCCTTGTGGCTTTCCTTGGGTGAACAAATTACTGATTTGAGGTAGGTTGTAAGTGTGTTCAATAGATCGTCAAGAGAAAGGTAATTGAAACCTTATAGTCAAACCGCCAAGCTCAAATAGTTGCACTTGAGCAAAGGAAGAGATTTCGTCGAGAAGGATGAACCCTAGAAGAATAGAGCAGATGATGGAGGAATTCAAAAAAGAGATGAGGAATGAGATCTGAAACCTCTTGGGTGGTATGAGGAGAAACCCTGAACCAGAGGATGAATATGAAGAGGCTGCAGAAGAACTTGAGGTTGAAGAGGCTGAAGGATTGACATATGAGGGAGAAGAGAGATTGTTGAGAGTAGTAGCATAAGCAAGTAAAAGTCATAGGGTGGAGGTTTCTAAATTCTCTAGTACATTGAATCCAAAAGATTTGATAGATTGGATAGGAGAGTTGGAAGATTATTTTGAGATTGAGGATATTAGAGACCCCTTGAGGGTTAGGTTGGCACAAACTAAATTGAAAGGGCATGTTGCCTTATGGTGGAAAGAGTTGCAGAAGGACAAAATAGAAAATGGTGAGATAAAAATCACTCGGTGGAGGTTGATGGTTGCAAGGTTGAAGGCTAAGTTCATTCCGGGAGACTATGAGATGGAATTGTTCAAGAAGTTACAGAACCTGGAGTAGAAGGACATGAGTGTGAAAGAGTACACCAAGGAATTTTACAAGATGAAAATCAAGTCTACGCACCGAGAGATGACTAGGGAGAAAGTGGCTAGGTATATAAATGGCCTTAGATTTAACATTCAGGATGAAATGAGTATGTTGAGGATTTCCACAGTTGAGGATTCCTTCCAATATGCTCTTAAGGTAGAAGATAAAGTGAAGAAAAGACAACAAAATAACCCTAGAGGGAAAGAGAAGCAGATGAGCAGCAACAGGGAGAAGCTGACAAGTGAAGAAGAATCAAGACCTAAGTGGAATAAAGAATCAGATCAGAGGGCACAAAGGAGAGGAAATGGTAGCAAGGAATTCTTGGGTAAATGTTTCAAGTGTGGAGAGATTGGGCATCGATATTTTCAATGTCCTGAGGGATCAAGTAAAGGAACTGGTATGAAGAATTTCATGATACAGGAACAGCAGGTATATGAGATACAACAAGAGCACTTGGAGAATCTCTTATGCTTAGGAGAATCTTGATGAGGTCTAGCAAGGAAGAGATTGGAACTTCACAAAGGAAGGATATTTTTTGAACAGTGTACAAATTAGCAGGTAAGTGTTGTAAGGTTATTGTGGATAGTGGAAGTACTAATAACTTGGTATATGAGAAGATGGTAGAGAAACTTGGTTTGAATATTTTTTCACATCCTTGTCCTTATAGGATAAGTTGGCTATAGGATGATCATATAGTAGAAGTGAAAGATCAGTGCTTGGTGAAATTTAGTATTGGCTCATTTAGGAATGAATTTTTGTGTGATATTTTATCTATGAGTTCCTGTCATGTTATGTTGGGAAGACCTTGGCAGTTTGATAAAGGAGCTATATATGATTGCAGAAGGAATTTTGATTATTATAGATAAGGATGGGAAGAAGTTTACTTTGGCTTCCTTGAAGAATAAGGAGGAAGTAAGGAATTTGAGTCTTATGAAGAATTGCAGTGCTGAGAAACAAGATTTGAACAAAGACCTCATGGTTAATTATGAAAGCAAGATGGTGTCGGTTGGATGGAGGGATGGGGTTGTGCAACATAAGACCTTGGCTACATGTAAGATGGGGTCCTGCAGAAGAAATAGATTAGATGAGAAGAGGAAAATGGGTGGTGGTAATGGTTCCTTTCTACCCTGTATAGATATGAGGCAAAGAAGAGAAGCTGAAAAGAAGAAGAAATTGAAGGATTAGACACAGGAGAGAAAAGAGGTTAGCAAGAAGAAAGGTACAGACAAAGAAGACATTTGGATCAAAAATAAGCATGGGATCTATATCTCGAGCCCTATCAAATGTTCATGAGTTCCTCTCATGGAACATCTTTTCTCACCAGGGGTGTCTGATGTAGGAGCATCCTTGGTTCTTGGCAATCTTGCATCAACCAAAAATATTTTCATTCAGTTTTGTTCTTATTCAGTTCTTTTCCAGTTCAAGTTGGTAGATCTGGTATTTATTCATGTTTACTCATCAAATCTTGTGTACCTGAGGTTTCATTGTGGACATGTTCAATTGCCTTAGTCCAAGTTTTCAGCTCGATTGGATCTTTTTTTTGACAAGTTATCGCTTTTAGATTGAGTGAAAATTTTGGGACTAGCCCCAGAATAATTTCAAACCCTAACGACTAGTTGGATTGATCACGGATCTCACCCGACACTTGCGAATACTCACAGTGTGTTTTTATTTGTTCCTTGGAGTGTCCTCGACCTTACCTATAGGTCCACACTTCATCATACGCATTTACCATGGAAGAATTTCAGATTTGAGGCCAACCCATTCTTGCACATGTTACATTTTCCTCATTGGAGATTGTATGAATCTTTGGCTGACATGGATGTTTCTTGACCCGCGGATGTGGTATAAATTTTGTAATGAATCATCAAAAGAGTAGTGAATCAAGATCAAGTATATTAGGTTGTACATAAAATTCGATCTGTGATATTTTCACTCACATGTATGAGCATTGTATTTTGGGTATGTTATAAGTAGGCCTGTGAGCTGAAACTGTAAGCCCAGATGTGGCCAACTGTATGTAATTGTATTTTCAGATAATAAGAATGTTAGCATCTCTATTTTCCTCCATATTCTATGTTGCTTCGATTGTGTGACTCTCATTGCATGGTTGGATTGTTTTCTTTGAAAACCCTCTCGCCATGACTGCATTAATGTCTTGTATGGGTCATGTTGACTCATTTGGGAGGACCAAAAATAATTTTTTATCATCTTGGTGTACCACCAATGGTTGTGAAGGATGACATGCTACATGTTACATTTTTTTGGTTATGATCGACCTAATTTTTATTTGCAAAGTGTGCAGATGATGTTTAATAGAAGATCAATGGTGTGAAGATAGTTTGGGACTAGGTTAAGTGTGTGTGAGAATTTGCAAGACATTTTCTTCTTCCTAGGGTTGCATGTAGTATTTTGGGTCCTTCCCTCTACATGTTTCATAGTGTTTGTTTTATCCTTGGCTGACCTACATATGTGATATATTTGTTATAGGCTAAAATGTGAAATGTAATCAATGCAATATTATGTATATATTATAAACCTGGTTAATCTAATGCACTAAGTTATGATATTGATGATTGTGTAGGTGAATAAAAGAGAAAGAGTAGTTGTGGAAAATCCTATCTAGTTTTATTTTGATCATATCCCTATGAAAAAAGGTACGTGAAGGAGTATTCTTAATTGTTTACTAGAGGTAGTGAGTTGAAGGCAATGACTTCTTATTTACTGAAAGCAGTGAGCTAGTAGGTGATTGAGAAGACATTTGGAGAGTTTGCAAAGAAGAATTAAAATCATCAAGAGAGAGAGGGTAGAATTGCAATCAAGAGAGAAAAATTATAATCATCAAAAGAGAGTGAGCTTAATTGTCAATTTAAGATAGTGGAAGGTTTGTCATTCTATAATCATTCATGATTGTATGCTCAAATTAGGGAGTTGTAGCTTCCTTGGGTGTAACCCTAGAATTGTAATCACGAATTTGTTGCTTCCTTGGCTATATCCCTTTAAAATATTATAAATGTTGTTCATCTTATGAGGCTAGATTAAGATAGTAGATCCTAGTAGCTTTTCTCACCATGGTTTTCCCTTGTGGGGTTTTCCACATATATCTAGTGTTGAGTTGTACATTGTCTTCACCTTTCATGTTCTTACTTATGGAATAGAGTTAAAGTATTTGTTTGTTTTAAAAAATTTAAGATTTTATATAATATTGATTTACCCCTTCTCAATATTCTAGTGTGCTCAACAATTAGTATTAGATCCAAGTTCCTTAGAAGAAATCTAACAGCTTGAAAAAGATCTAGGATGGAACAAGAAGGATCTCACAGGGTGCTTAGGTTTGATGAAACAAATTTTTATTATTGTTGATTAATGATGAAAACCTATCTGCCCTCTTTAGGGTTTGGTGTTTGATAGTTAGTCAAAGATTATTATACTATTCCTACTACTTCTCCAACTAATTTGGTAGAGATTAAAGCCTATGAGAATAATGGAAAGGCTAAAAATGCTAGCTTGAGTGGGCTAGTAGACTCTAAACTTGTAAAAGTAATGCATTGCATGACAAAAAATGAGGTCTAGGAAAATATTAGTGGAATCTATGAAGGAGACATTAAAGTAAAACGATCCAAGTTGTAGATCTATAGAGGCAAGTTTGAGAACCTAAAAATATTAGAGGATGAAGATATTGTAGGATATTTTCTTTGGGTAGATGAAGTACTCAATGCAATTGGAGGACTTGGTGAAGAACTGGAAGAACCAATGACAATTAAAAAGGTACTCAAATCTCTTCCTAAAGTTTATAATCTTAAAGTATCTTCTATTGAGGAAGATAGAGATTTAGACACCTTTTCAATGAATCAACTATATGGTGTTGTTAGAATTGGCTATGGATGCCAAGATCTTGAGACCAAACGAAAAGCACAAAAAGAGAGAATAGAATGTGACAAGAATAAACTATATTCTTATCAATAGGATTCAATGATATGAAGTGATTGTAGAAATGAGAGACCCCTTGGTTATATATCCAAGGTGAAATGCAAGATGTCATAGGATTATGACAAGTGTCTTAATCATATGACATGAGACAACTAATCACACTTACCTAGGTCACATGTAGTAGTTGTCAAAATATAAGATAACAACTAATGAAAAATAAGACCTTCTATAAAGATTCCTTCCTATGACCTAAGTAAGCTTAAATAACATGTAAATAAGTCCCTTAGTAATGAATTAACTAGGTACAAGACTTTATTTACACCAACACCCCCCCTTAAGTGCAACTTAGGGAGTAGCAGATTATTATGCAAATGACACAAAGATGGGTCCTAGATAAAGGCCATGTTAGGTACCCATGTATATATGCAAAAGAAATCTCTCACAAACAGAGAAAAGGAGAAAACCCCATGGGACAAAATTCCTCTCCAAAAGAGAGATAAAAGATATAAAAAAAGAAATTCTCTCAATGAAGAATGAGAAGACCAAAACCCCATATGAGGAAAAAGACCCATCCATAAGAGAGAGAAGAGAGAAAAGGTGCTAGCCCCCCCTCAATGTTGAGTCTCCTGCAATGATGGTAGAAGCTTGAAATTGAATGTTGAAGATGATCCAAAACCACCGAACAACGTTCCTCCCCTTAGGAAGAAAAAAAACCATGGATGTATGCAAGATGTCAAGAATATGGATGATGGATGATGATGTCTCTAAAGCATGCTCAAGTGTCTCCATGTCGATGCTGAAAGCTGACACACTCCAAATAGAAATTTTAGGCCACACTACTGAAGAGGACAATCTAGAATCTAGTAGAGATGAATGTAGAACATGATCCAAAGACAATGATATCCCCTCTAAAGACAAAGAAGCATCCTCCAAATGTTGTCCAAAAGTATCCACACTCATGCCAAACTGCAAAGAATGATCATGTAGAGAATGAACAAGAGGGTCAGAGTGTTCCCTCACAACAACTAAAGAAGGATCATCTTCATCAAAGAGAAGATGAATGTCATCAATGATGTCCCTTAAATCTGCAAGATGAGACTCCACAAATAAGTCTGAAATACCTGTCAAGAGGCCATCCAAAGTAGCCATATCTGGAAGACTATGTATGTCCTACTGCACTGAATCACAAGGAACCCAAACTATGGAAACACAAGCATCATCAAATACAACAGTAGATGGAGATGAAATGCATGAATCAAGAACTAGATTTGATGTGAGAAATCCCAAGTTCAAGAAGCCAAAATTCTCCTCTTAATCATAGTTGTGATCAACAGCCGAAGGAACAATGTCACCATTAGAAGAAAAATTTGCAAAGGTATACAATCAAGATGAGTGATCAACCACCCCAGTAGCAATGATCTATCTACTCTCCAAGTCTCAAATGATGACTGAATCAGGTGCGAACTCCACAGTTCTCCCATCTACACCATACGTAGTCTGATATATGGAAAGAAGAGTGTTTGTCAAATGAGGAACACACAAAACATCCTGGAAAGTGTTGTCCTCAAAACTAATAGATCCCTTCCCAATTACACTCATGTATGTATTGTTTCCCATCAAAATAGGAGACATAGAACAAGGCTAAAAGGAAGAGAATATAGACTATGAAGATTCCATATGATGAGATGATCTTGAATCTAGAAGCCATCTACCTGATCCTGGACCTAAAAAAGCACAAAGAGCTTGACCTTTATATCCTGATGTAGATGCTTGACCTTTGTCCTTTTTAGACTATTTTGAAGAAGGAGAAGAAGGTGATTCAAACATTTAAAGCAAATCAATGTGATTATTTTTGAGAAGATTTTTCAACTCATCAATATCCTTCTTATAACAATAGTGTTCTTCATGACCATCCTTCTTGCAATATGCACAAAAAGGCCTCTCCTTCTTAGATGATTCCCCTTTGGAAGAGGATTTTTTCTTTGTTTGATCTGAATGTGGATTATTCTTTGCTTTCTTTTGTTTCTTATCTGATTATGATTCTTTCACTTGACTAACCAATAATTCCCAAGATTTAGAAGTCTTGATGAGACCCATTGAGATAAGATTTTGTTGCTCATGTATCAACATCTCAAAAAATGATGCAAATGAAGGTGTAGTATATGCAAACCCCATAGTCAATCTATGAGTATGAAAGCTAGAAACAAAAAAAGCATAATCAAGACCAAGTTTTTTCATTGTATTGTAGACCAACTAAATATCCTTCTTATCAATTCCACATGCTTTACATTTATCTCTTAGATCATTAACCTTAGTGATGTAGTCTTGGATGTTGTCAAAGTCCTTAGGATCAAGGTTCATCAGTTCATTATCAATTTGATAGCCTCTTACTTCATCTGTAGTACCATATAATTTTTTCAATTTGTCCCAAGCTTCATGAGAGTTCTTACATGATTTAATTTGGAACAACAAATCTTGAGAAACAATTCTATGAAGACATCCAAGAACTTCGGTATGTTCGATCATCCATTTTATCTTTTTATCTGCATCTATAGGTTCAGGTACCTTATTTTCAACATATAGAGAGTGACCTTTTGTCATTAGAATAATCCATGCATTTTGATGCCATGTTGAATAATTATATGATGTGAGCAAAGGAACCTTAGAATGATCAATGAAAACAAGAGAGCACAAGTAAACAAATCAAAGCAATGCACCAAGAGACCCCCCAAAAATCACTCAATCAAAAAACCCCCCAAGCAATATCTGATTTGTCACTTTATATTTAGTGTGTTTACAATTGCCACTTGCCAAAAACAACAAAGTGGTCTTGATCTTGGTACATGAAAATTGCCAAAATAGGCCTCAAGCTCAAAGTGAAAAATTTATAGTAGATGAGATCAATCTAATTACACCAATGGAAAGTACACAAAAAATCATGCACTTTCAAAAAAAATTCACCCAAAAATGTTACCGTAGGAGCAAGATATGAGCTCCCGAAGTTCCTAAATTGAGGACGAAACAGTAACACCTGTGAGAATCTGCAATTTCTGGAAAAAAAATAGACACCAAAACCAGAAATTGATTGCACCACTATGAAGAGCACGAAAAATTAGCCCAAATAAAAAAAAGTTGCTCAAAAAAAGGAGTCAAAATGACTGAGATATGAGCATTTGAAAATCGCCTTCAAAAATCAAAACTCAAACGGTGAGGGGTAGGAAAATTTTCAAAAAAGTGTTGACATCATCAATGATGCAATGCTGACATCATCAATCACTATCTTAAATTTGGCGTGCTACCGCCCGTCACAAGAGAATATTCTCCCTGCAAGGAATATGCTCACACTGTGCGCTTAATTTTGACGCCCATTTTGCATGTCACAGTCTGCACTGGAATCCTTTATGTCGTCGGTATATTCCCTAACTCACCGGTGTTTTTAGACTATCAAATTTTACTTGAAACATCGACCGATGTATATATAATCGCTGGTATATATTTTCCACCACCAGATTTTGTTGGAGCCCGCCGATTGAAAATGATGACCAACCGACTTTTTTGAAACCCACTAGATTTTGCTTTCGCCGATTGTATGAGTACATTGGATTTTCTTTGGATGCCAGCTTTTGAACTCCCTATTGGTGAGGACTTTTTTTTTGTCACCGATGAAAAGATAATCGCCAGATTTTTGAGATTTGACTGCCTGTGGTGAATGTGACCCGTCGGAAGATATTTGGAATGAGGGGTGACGAGGGCCACGACCTGTGGCCATGTGGCACCCACAAGTACTATGGGTACAGGGTACATTGAGTACCCCATCTCCTATGTACTCCGTAGAAATTAAAGCCACTTTTTTTTTTCTTTTAATTTTTAATATAAATCTTTCAAAAAAACAAAATCAAATCGATATTAGGGGAGAAGACCTAGTAACCACCCCCCATTGAATAACAGCCACCTCTCTGCTCACTCCACCCCCCAAAAAAAAATTAACTTTGACCCAGTACAAAACTTTATTTGAACAAATAAAAGATTACAACAACACCAATAGCTACTCATAAAAGGATGAGTAACTCACCAATCATAATAGACAACTAAATATGCTTTTGCATTTTTAAATAAAGTCAACTTGCACATAAAAAGGCTCATTTACAATTTAATTTAAAACATGTACTGATACAAATACCACCACTTGCAATATTTTATCCCTCATTACTTTTTATATTTACAACTACACATGCACACTTAATGGTGCTTTACATGACATTATCACAATCTCCTATGAACTCTATGGGATTTCAAATGCATAGTCTTCCACACACTCCCTAGCAGATATATGTATTTACTCCATTTCTTGTAGGTACCTGCACAATTAAATACAGGTGTAAGGCTCCCCAAATAAACATCAAATCCAAATATAATGCAGAATTCACTCATATCATCTCTAAAAACCTACGTAACTAGCATGTACAAATTCAAATGTTCAAACTCAACAACTAAATTGAATGCATTCAATTGCGACATTCAAATTCCTAAATAAGAGGGGGAAGGCAGCCAGTGTCTCTGTAGAATTCAGAGCATCGATAGACATCCTCTGCACATTCCTCTATATTTTTAGGTTGGTACTTCATACATTCTACTTATAGTTATTTTCATGAACTGTGCATTTAACATTTATATTTATGCAGTGTCTTCTTACTTTCATGAACTGTGCATTTAATATTTATATTTATATTTATGCAGTGTCTTTTTACTTTCATCAACTATGCATTTAACATTTATATTTATGCACTATCTTTTTACTTTACTTTATAAGTAAATGAAGGGTTCTTTTGTTGTCTTTACAAGATGTGCAAAACGAATTCTCCTAAGTTTTGCAACAATTCTTTTATATCGTTTACTATGTTTCCTTTGGTTGTCCAATACAACAGACTACCATTTGAATATGTTTCATTTGGATGTCCAATACAACAAACTAGCATTTGTCACATTCTGTGTCTCTTGTTCATTCAGCAAATCGATATATATGTGTGTATCCTTTGCCTATCCTTTGGCAATGCAAACAATGGTACTGGTAAATCAGTTTCTTCTGCATCTTATTGAATTTGTAAAGGAATGTGTACAATGTTATACCTATAAAACACACATTAAGCAGTGTCTTTCAAATTATAAATGAATCTACACAATGTTTTATACATTCATTTACAAATTATGTGTCTGTTGTCTCTTCTTCATTGAGCAGATTGATATATATGTTTGTTTCCTTTAACTATCCTTTGAAAATGCAAACAATGGTACTGGTTAATCATTTTCTTCTGCATCTTTCATGACCTTTGAAGGGTTTATTTGATGATTGAAAAATTATTACTACTTGTTTATGAAATATATCATTCCTCTTACACGCATTTTCGCCGTGTGCTATTTGAATTTGATGAGTCATGGTGCTATTTTTTTCTCCCACATTGCATGTATGTATGCATGCACATACATACATACATACATACATACATACATATATATATATATATGTATACATATATGTATGTATGCATGCATGTATGTATATATAAAAATGTCTGCCCATGTTGTGAGGTAACAACAAACATCATTCTCCTTTCAAAGTGTATGTATGTATGTATGTATTCACATACATACATACATACATACATATATATATACATACATACATACATACATATATATGTATATATATATATATATATATGTATGTATGCATATATATATGTTGGTGTTTTACACAGGGATCTTTTTGGGGTTAAATGATTTCCTCTCCTTGTTTGTATCATGATTTTGTCTGCAGAAATGATAGGGGAATTTCGTGGGTTTGAGCACATGTCTACACAAAATGATTAATGCTCTACATCGACCTTTTTATAAAAAACCCATGTGAATACGACCATAAATTGGCAAACCCATTTAGTATACACCATTTTTGCGAAAACCCTTGCTTTGTTTTTCCAAATATGGGTTTATTTGGGGTTAAATGATTAAATACCACTTGATAAAGTCGATTGTCTCATGATATTGTCTCCATAAATGATGAGGAATTTCATGGGTTTCACCACATGTCTGCAAATTAATCTCATGAAACCCTTGCTTTGAACATTGATGGAAAAGAATGGGGTACCCACCAAAAAAAACATTAGTCATATGCTTAAATCGGACCCCAAATGAAGATTAATTAGGGTGTAATGTGTTTGGTGTCTGCTGCTAAAGTAAGGAGATTAATATGTAGGAGTGATTTTTAATAGGCATCAATTTGATTTGAAAATAAATTTTTAAGGTGGCAACGTTAATTAGATCCATTGACTTTTGAGCGGATTTGAATGATATAATAGTTTTATTTAAATGTTAATAGTGACACATTTAGCACTGTTTTCTACTTTTCACTGTATATCAATCTAATTATATGTCCAGGATCATAGTTTTTTGACTCTTTATGGCTTACAATGTACAGGATTAGTGGCAATCATGGCACCAGGGCAGAAGAGGAAAAGACTGTCTCGGAGGCGCTCGATTAGAGTACCTCATGGAGTGAAATTCAATGTTCCAGATGTTTTTGATGAAGAGACACTAGTCAACATGAATGAGGAAGTTATTTCTGAAAATGCACAACAGACCAATGAAAATGATGGTTTTGAACCTGTTGTTCATAATACTGAGGTAGAAATGGAACCGCCACCTACTGACCATGTGACAACCCCAGATCTGAGCATGAAAACTTGGTCTATGGATGACGTGGAAAAAGACATTGCAGATGTTGAGGACAAGAGAATTTCAATCAGAGGTTCAGCGATCAAATGGGGAATTCCGCCTAGCAGTTTGCGGGCATGGCTCAATGGTGTGACATCCACAAAAAAAAGGGACCCCCGAACAATCCTAACTGACAAAGAAGAAGCTGAAATTGTGCAGTGGTGTAAAGATATGGCTAATATTGGCCATGGCCTTCAAGTGTCATAGTTGAAGTCAACGGTGGCCCAAATGGTTTGAGTAAGGCCTAACCCATTCACAAATGGGATACCAGGGAGGTCATGGTGGGTTGGGTTTTGTCAAAGGTATCCTGATCTAACAATTTGAACACCCGAAGGAGTGGACACAGATCGAGCTATAATTCTACGCCCAGAAATAGTTTCTTCATTCTATGATAACTTGGAGGAGTTGTACAACAAACATAATTATGGGCCCAACAAAATATGGAACTGCGATGAAACAAGTGTGCAGGATGGCAAAAACTGTGCAATGAGAGTTATTGCAAAAATAGGGATGAAATGTGTTCCACAATTGATTGCTAAAAGCAGAGAATGGATCACTATTCTAGCTCGTGTTAGTGCAACAGGTCAAGCTATACTTGGTTACTATTTGTTCAAGTCCAAAAGGAACATTAAAAACTATATTGTTAACTGTGAGCTAAGGGCATGCATGGCAATCCAAGAGCATGCTTAGATGACCAAAGAATTATTTGTAGAATGGTTAAAACACTTTGCAAGAAATGTCCCAGGAGGGGTCTCACCATCCAACAGACAACTTCTCATCTTTGATGGTCATGGCAACCATGTTGCATTCAAAACGATTGAAGAAGCAAAGACTATGGGAATATATCTGCTCACACTTCCAGCACATTGTAGCCATAAATTGCAGCCCCTTGATGTTAGTGTGTTCTCACCATTTAAGAACTACTTCAAACAAAAAAGGAGTATATGGCTCTCTAAAAATCCTCAACTTGACATTGGAAGGGTACAGTTGGCAACACTTTCCAGCAAAGCTTTTGCACAAGCTTTGACCTCTAATAACATTGCAAGTGGTTTTCAAAGAATGAGAATTTGGCCATTAGATAGACATGCACTTGACTTCGATATGGGGCCAAGCCAAGCTTTTGTGATTGATGAGGAAGGAACCACATTGGGAGCAAAAACAGAGGGTGATACAGTTGATGATGAGGCACAGTTCATGGCAGCGGAAACATGTTTGAGGATAGCGGGTTGGAATGAGGATCAGATTGGACAATTTGTGGACACCTTTTCTGCAAGCATAGCCCCAAATCCAACAAATGAAGAAGGATATTGCCCAGAAAACAATGAGACAACTACAAATGAAGAGAGTCTCAATCTACCATTTGAATTTCAAGATGCAGCTTTGAACCTAGGGGTACATCTCAATTTTGATCAAGTGGATGAAGGGTTATCCATGCCATCACCACCAGATGTTGATCCTGAAGATGTCATCCATTACTTCACAACTGGGAGAAATTGGGAGGCTGAAAATGATGATGAGGATGGAATCGAAGGTAATGACTCAAGTGATGAAGAGGTTGACTATGTGCCATGCACATAATTCAATGATCAACAACCAGCAGGCAGGAGAAGCAGTTTTTGCAACTCCCAATGAAAAGGGTGCACCAATCATCTAATACAGGTCGCAATGGGGTCCTACGCCTTAGTAGGTAGTCTCAAATTTTGAAATCAGATGATTTCTTCCATTTGTTGAATGAACAAGAGGCACAAAAATGAAGAAACCAAGAATTGCAGCAAAGGAAAAGGGAGCAAATGGCTGAAAAGAAGGTAGAAAGAGAAGCAATCCTCACAAAGAGGGAGGCCAAGAGATTGGAGCGTGTTGCAAAAAAATAGAAAATTGCAGAGGAGAAGTTGAGGCAACGACAACAAAAGGAGCTTGAAAGGGAGCAAGCAAAGATTGCTCGACAGTTGAAGGAAAACCAAAAGCAGGCAGAAAGAACAGAAAGAAACAGAAGTAAGAGTACTCCTACAACTCCTCTTCCAAGTCAACATCTGATTTTAAGGGACATGGTTAACATTTTGGCTCTAGCCTTTGCTGCTCTTAGTAGCGTACAAAATGGGTCTTCTAAAGGCTACTCTCCACAGTTACAACTCACTCCAGAGGCAAATCATGCATTGCTTGCTTGTATCACAAGTGCCATACAAAACAATCCGCAGTCCTTAACATCTTCTCCAGTTGATGCGGAGTCAGTTGACCCCCAAGGGCACACCACTTCTTAATTTGATCTGTGGATGTCTGATTATGATTTTTTGTTGTCAACTTTTTGACCTCGAAGTGTGCTAGAGTGTTCTTTGTTCAACCAAATGCTAGTCTATTGTATTGGACAGCTAAAGTATAGTAGTCTGGTGTATTGGAAAGCCAAAGGATACTACTGTCTAATTTTGTAGAACTAAATGGTAGTTTATGGTCAACTATATACTTTGATGTATGCCAATGTCTTTTTTGTAAGACTGAAGACTCCTTGTCTTCTTTCCAACTTTTCAATCATCATGTTTATGGTGTCTTAATCATGTTCAAAGTTAATGATATATGCTTTTGTGATTCGAAATCGATTTTCTGTTGGTTGTATTCATCTATCATTTTGTTGGATATGTGTTTGTTGTATTCATCTAACTAACATTGTTGAAAATATAATTATATACATATGTATATATATGTATACACAACTAAGTATATGCATACATATATATATATATATATATATATATTACTATACATATATATGTAGCATATCCATAAATTGCAACTGTAAGTGTAAGTGGAAATCAATCTAATTGTAAATTGTAAGTGTGCTTTTACAATGAATAAGAAAAATGAACATCATATATAATCACAATGTCTACCAGGTCACAACCAAAGTATACATGCTCTTATAATTTGACATGCTCTTTACAACCTTCCCAGCTGTGTATACATTCATACATATATGTAAATTATATATATATGTATGTATGTATATACATACATACATACATACATACATACATTCATACATTCATACATATATGCATACATATAATTTTCAACACCTACACTTGGAAATCAATCTAATTATAAATTTTAAATATAAGGTTACAATGAATATGAAAAATGAGCATTATAAATGAACACTATGTCTACCGGGTCACAACCAAAGTAAAGTCTTGAAAGACTTTACCTGAAATTTAATCTTGCAATTTGACATGCTCTTTAAAACCTCCTAGCCATTTTACATGCCTGCCAAAACAAACAAATATAATAGAACAAACAAACATGGACAATAGTTATTGAAATAAATCAAAAGACATACTAGTTACAGAACAATATATAAAAATAATTGAAACATAGAGCCATTTGAACAAAAAATCCTTAATTATTTGGTGTGTTGACAAACACATTTACCAATCTTCCCAACTTGAACATTGTAGCACAACCTCTCCTTGTTCTCTCATGCCTACAAGAAGATATTTACAACCACGGGTAGTCACAACCGAGGCTAGTAACATACAAACATCATACAACATTTGAAATAATGCATGTACAACAACACATAATTAATCAAGTTCAACATATTATAAATTCCATATGTATACCAAGATTTATTCAACTTATATTCATTGTTTCTCATCAACCTTGGATATATAAGGAATGTGCAAAGGATTCCATTGAATGGTCTGTAGTATGGAGAGGATATTACTAGGGGAGATTAATTGTGAATGTCGTTGGCTGTTGTCCCTCTTATTTATAGATTTGAATCTGACAATTGAATGCATTCAATCTGATTGTTGTGTTTCAAATTTTAATTTGTAGCTTCCACTTACATAGGTTTTTAGAGATGATATGACTGAATTTTGCATTATATTTAGATTTGATGTTTATTTGGGTAGCCTTATATATATGTGATTTATTGCATGTTTGTATGCATGCATACAGTCATACAAACATAAGCATACATGTAAACCTTCATAGCAACACAAGCATACATGCATGTATTCATATAATCATATACATACATATACATTGCAGAAAATCTCTGATATACATTGCAAAGCCAATAAAACACCTAAATGTGTCACTATTAACATTGCAAGGAAGTAATAGTTCAAGAAATAGTAGAAAACAACACATAATCCCAACAAGACATGGGATGGTACAAACTCTGCGATGGTCTATGGGGACAGAATCTGTTACTGCCTTGGGTCGTATCATAATAGATGCTCCCATAGTGACGGCTTAGGAAATTGGCAAGGGACAAGAACCTTGGCACTCTATCACGTGAACTTACTCAACTACTTGGCAGAAATGGCGGCAGTCAGAATGCCAGATCCCTCATCCCAAAAACCATGTGAACCTCAAATCAGGACTGGATTCACATGTGCAAAATCATAAGGACCGATTTACATTGGATTTGGTATGGCCTGAATTGATGGGCTTGGTTCTCAAGCAATCCTTATCGTTACAAGATTAAGGCTATTAATAGAGGGACAATATGTTCTCCATTTCTACCTCTTCACAATAGCTCCAAGTTTTCCAAGAAAAGCAGGATGGTATTCATGTTCTGAGTTGACTGCCATTGCACTAAGGAGCCACTAATGGCCTAGTGCAGAAGGCTTTTTAACATTCCAGACCCAACAATAAGGAATGCAGTAGCTGACCTGGTATCTACGATTTTGTCTCTTGATCGACACTGCTGCAACAGCCAATTCTACGAGGTCATACTATGCGCGTTAGTGGACATAACCGAGGCTAGGGAAGTCGTGGTTGAGTGGCTTGATAGATTCATAGAAATTGGTAATGTTGAGGCAGTAGCCAATGCCATTCTGAACCTAAGCGTAGAGGGTTGGGTGAGCTTACTCAAGTACTATTTCGACCCAGTAATACTAAATATGGAAAGTGATGATTCAGAAAATGATGAGGAGGAACTAGAATCTGGCGAGGATGATGTGGATGAAGATGCTGAAAGTGCCCGCCAGGCTACAACTGAAAATTTTCGTATTGACGCATGGGAAGTATTTAGAGTAGGAGTAAAAAACGCCAACATGGACGCCTTCTCCAACTTCATGTGATCTGACTTGGCTTGGCTCAATGGGGTTCACTTGGAACGGTTGACTAGGATTGGAGACATCCTCGCAACAATTTTTCTGCTGATAGAATGAGTGGGGTTTGTAATCTCATTCTTGGCTTGTAAAAGCTAAATCTGAATGTACATGGGAGTTACCCCCTTTGGTAACACTTATCTATAAAATTGCTCAAAAAAAAAATTTTAATAAAACTATTCTATCATCCAAATCCACTCAAAAGTCAATGGATCTAATTCACGTTGACACCTTCAAAAATAGGTTTCCTGCCCATTAAAAATCACTCCTACATATTAATCTCCTTACTTTAGCACCGGACACCAAACACATTACACCCCAATTAATCTTCATTTCGGGTCTGATTTAAGCATATGACTAATGTTGTTTTCGGTGGGCACCCTATTATTTACCATCATTTTACCACTCCCGCTCTGTCGAAGGTTCTCACGACGATGGAAGGTATATATGTGCATACATACATACATAAATTCATAAATATATATGTATGTATGTACGTGCATACATATAGACATACATACATACATACATTCATAAATATATATATGTATGAATGTATGTGGATACATACAGACATACATACATACATACATTCATAAATATATGTATGTATGTATGTACATACAAACATACGTAGATATATGTATGCATATATGTATGGACACACACACACACACACACACACACACATATATATATATATGCATGTATGTTACATACATACATACATACATATATATATATATGTGTGTGTGTGTGTGTATGTATGCATATTCATACACAGAAATTAATATGTGTGTATGTGTGTATGAATGTGCATACATACATACATGCATACATATATATATATATATATATATATGTATGTATTTATGTATGTATGTGTATGTGCATACACATACATACATTCATTGAGCATATTGATATAGATGTCTATCCTTTTGAAAATGCAAACAATGGTACTGGTTAATCATGTTCTTCTACATTTTATTGAATTTTTAAAAGAATGTGTACAATGTCATACATACATACATACATTCATATAACCCCAAAAAAATCAGTATTTGAAAAAACAAAGCAAGGGGTTTCACAAAAAATGGTGTATACTAAATGGATTTTCCGATACATACATACACTTTGAAAGGAGAATGATGTTTGTTGTTACCTCACACCGTGGATAGACAATGTGGGAGAAAAAAAATAGCACCATGACCCAACAAAATCAAATAGCACACGACGAAAATGAGTGTAAGAGGAATGATATAATTCATAAAAAAGCAGTAATAATTTTTCAATCATCGAATAATTATAAACCCTTCACGGGTCATGAAAGATGCTAAAGAAAATGATTAACCAGTACCATTGTTTGCATTTTCAAAGGATAGTTAAAGGAAACAGACATATATATCAATCTGCTCAATGCACAAGAGACAACATACACACAATTTGTAAATGAATGTATAAAACATTTACAATTCGAAATACACTGCTTAATGTGTGTTTTATAGGTATAACATTGTACACATTCCTTTACAAATTCAATAAGATGCAGAAGAAAATGATTTACTAGTAACATTGTTTGCATTGCCAAAGGATAGGCAAAGGATACACACATATATATCGATTTGTTGAATGAACAAGAGACACAGAATGTGACAAATGCTAGTCTATTGTATTGGACAGCCAAATGAAATGTATTCAAATGGTAGTCTATTGTATTGGACAACCAAAGGAAAAATAGTAAACGATATAAAAGAATTGCTGCAAAACTTAGGAGAATTTGTTTTTGCACATCTTGTAAAGACAACAAAAGAACCCTTCATTTACTTATAAAGTAAAGTAATAAGAAAGTGCATAAATATAAATGTTAAATGCATAGTTGATGAAAGTAAGAGGACATTACATAAATATAAATGTTAAATGCACAGTTCATGAAAATAACTATAAGTAGAATGTATAAAGTACCAACCTAAAAATGAGTGTAAGAGGAATGAAATAATTCATAAACAAGCAGTAATGATTATGGGAGAGGAAATCATTTAACCCCAAAAAAATCCCTATGTAAAACACCAACATATATATATGCATACATATATATATATGCATACATATATATATATGTATGTATGTATGTATGTATGTATGTGCATACATACATACATACATACACTTTGAAAGGAGAATGATGTTTGTTGTTACCTCACAGCATGGGCAGACATTTTTATATATACATACATATATGTATACATATCTATATATATATATGTATGTATGTATGTATATATGTATGTATGTATGTGCATGCATACATACATGCAATGTGGGAGTAAAAAATAGCACCATAACTCATCAAAATCAAATAGCACACAACGAAAATGCGTGTAAGAGGAATGATATATTTCATAAACAAGCAGTAATAATTTTTCAATCATCGAATAAACCCTTCACGAGTCATGAAAGATGCAGAAGAACATGATTAACTAGTACCATTGTTAGCATTTTCAAAGGATAGTTAAAGGAAACAGACATATATATCAATTTGCTCAATGTACAAGAGACAACAGACACATAATTTGTAAATGAATGTATAAAACATTGCACAAATTCATTTACAATTTGAAAGACACTGCTTAATGTGTGTTTTATAGGTATAACATTGTACACATTCCTTTACAAATTAAATAAGATGCAGAAGAAAATGATTTACAACTACCACTGTTTGCATCGCCAAAGGATAGGCAAAGGATACACATATATATCGATTTGCTAAATGAACAAGGGACACATAATGTAAAATGACAAATGGTAGCCTGTTGTATTGGACAGCCAAAGGTAACATAGTAAACGATATAAAAGAATTTCTGCAAAACTTAGGAGAATTGCTGCACATCTTGTAAAGACAACAAAAAAACCCTTAATTTACTTATAAAGTAAAGTAAAAAGACAGTGCATAAATATAAATGTTAAATACACAGTTGATGAAATTAAGAAGACACTGCATAAATATAAATGTTAAATGCACAATTCATGAAAATAACGGTTGGTATAATGTATAAAGTACCAACCTGAAAATGAGTGTAAGAGGAAGGATATATTTCATAAACAAGCAGTAATAATTTTTCAATCATCAAATAAACCCTTCACGGGTCATGAAAGATGCAGAAGAAAATGATTAACCAGTACCATTGTTTGCATTTTCAAAGGATAGTTAAAGGAAACAGACACATAATTTGTAAATGAATGTATAAAACATTGCGCAGATTCATTTACAATTTGAAAGACACTGCTTAATGTGTGTTTTATAGGTATAACATTGTACAAATTCATTTACAAATTCAATAAGATGCAGAAGATGGGTTTGTCAATTTATGGTCGTATTCAGATGGGTTTTCTATAAAATGGTCGATGGAGACCATTAATCATTTTTTACAGACATGTAGTCAATACCCACGAAATCCCTCATCGTTTCTGCAGGCAATACCATGATACAATCGACTTTACTAGGTCGTATTTAATCATTTAACCCCAAAAAAACCCGAATTTGGAAAAACAAAGCAAGGGTATTCGCCAAAATGTTGTATACTAAATTGGGTTTGTCAATTTATGGTCGTATTCACATGGGTTTTTTGTAAAAAGGTCGATGGAGACCATTAATCATTTTTTGCAGACATGTGGTCAAAACCCATGAAATTCCTCACCATTTCTGGAGCCAATATGATGATACAATAGACTTTACGAAGTTGTATTTAATCATTTAACCCCAAAAGAACCCGTATTTGGAAAAACAAAGCAAGGGTTTTCGCAAAAATGGTGTATACTAAATTGGGTATGCCGATTTATGGTCGTATTCACATGGGTTTTTTCATAAAAAGCTCGATGTAGACCATAAATGGTCATTTTTTCCAAACATGTGGTCAAACCCACGAAATTCCCCTATCATTTATGCAAACAAAATCATCAAACAATCCACTTTACCAGCCTAAAAGCGCGCTGGAAATTTAGGAGAGGAAATCATTTAACCCCAAAAAAACCCATGTGTAAAACAGGAGCACCATGTCCCAACAAAAACAAATAGCACACGGCGAAAATACACATAAGAGGCATGATTTATTTCATAATCATGCGGTAATAATTTTTCAAACATCGAATAAACCCTTCACGAGTCATGAAAGATGCAAAAGAAAATGATTAACCAGTACCATTGTTTGCATTTTCAAAGGGGCATGATGTTTGATGTTACCTAAGGGTGCGTGCATAGCCATGGAGTGCAGTCGCCGCTACCTTCCATTGCCGTGAGAACCTTCAATAGAGCGGGAGCGGTTAAATGATGGTAAATAATGGGGTGCCCACCGGAAAAAACATTAGTCATATGCTTAAATCGGACCCGAAATGAAGATTAATTGGGGTGTAATGTGTTTGGTGTCTGATGCTAAAGTAAGGAGATTAATATGTAGGAGTGATTTTTAATGGGCAGGAAACCTATTTTTGAAGGTGCCAATGTGAATTAGACCCATTGACTTTTGAGCAGATTTGGATGATAGAATAGATTTTTTTAAATGATCTTAGTCACATATTTAGGTGTTTTAAAAAAAAATTATTGGTGGATTTAGGTGGCGGGTACCAGGACTTTAGGTGGCAAGGAGCGGACGACACCTCTAAAAGGTATCTTTTTGACCACCTTGCGCATATCCAATGCTCCCACACTCTAACGAATTGCCCAAAAGCCAAAAGCTTAGTTATAAGCTCTTAACTCGTAGGCTAAAAAACCCATAAATTTTTTTTCTGATTCGACATACGGTTCACATTCTATGGTTGCGCGAAGTTAGCCCTGGTGGATACTGGGTCTTCTCCCCTATTTGATTTTTTATAAAAAAAAAATTCAACGGAAAAAAATATTTTTCAAAATCGTACTGTCGACATATTGATTGCAATCTAGGGGTTGTACGACTCTTTGGGAAATTTTGTTTTGCCTCACCGAATAACTGCTTGTATTTGGATGAATTGAAAATCGATCTTAGGGTTTTTGGCCCTTCTGGATGCGATGGCAGGGTCAGATTTGACCCAAAATGCTCCAAAAATGTAGCTACCTTCTACATCTAGCAACCACTCCTCGGCTTCAAACCCTCATAGATTTGGCCTTGTATGTCCGATTTGGATGAAACAAAAGGCAAAATCGACTTTCTCAAACCTTACAAACATAATGGTGGCTTAGATTTGCACCAACAAGCTCTGATATAAACCAACAATAAAGAGCCAAAAATGGAACCTCCCTAAATCTAGTATCTCTCTTTAGAAAAACTCTCCAATGGCACCCAACTTGCTCTGATACCATGTTAGAATTGGCTATGGCTGCCAAGATCTTGAGACCAAATGGAAAGCACAAAAAGAGAGAATAGAATGTGACAAGAATAAACTATATTCTTATCAATATGATTCAATGATATGAAGTGATTTTACAAATGAAAGACCCCTTGGTTATATAGCCAAGGTGAAATTCAAGATGTCATAGGATTATGCCAAGTGTTTTAATCGTATGAAATGAGACAACTAATCACACTTACCTAGGTCACATGTAGTAGTTGTCAAAAGATAATATAACAACTAATGACAACTAACACCTTCTAGAAATATTCCTTCCTATGACCTAAGTAAACTTAACTAGCATGTAAATAAGTCCCCTAGTAATGAATTAACTAGGTACAAGACTTTATTTACACCAACAAGTGCTCTCAATTCCTATGAAATGAGAGAGTTTGAAAAAAAATCTCCAAATAAGGAAGCATATTTCAAAGTCAATAAGAAGGAGATGTATTAAGCATCTAATTGTGGGAGTAAATGGTGACTCCCAACACCCCCAGGAATAGTTGCTAGACCAAAATATCTTCCACAAGAGAGAGAATGGAAAAAAAGTTTTCTTCACAAATGCAAGATTGAATAATGGTTGAATATGCTTGAATGAAAATGTACATGAGATTCCTTTCTTACAAAGGAAAGGTAGAGAGATATGATTAGACAAGATCATGACAAGTGTCTTAATCCTATAACAAGAGACAACTAACAAACTAACTACCTAAGAATCAAACAATACTACCTAGATAAGATAAGTTCTAGAAAATCCAATCGACTTGTAGAAATAATCTTTTATCCTAAGTAAACTCAACATGTGAATATGTCCTCTAATTACCTAATGAGTGAATTAACTAGGTACAAGACATTTATTCACACCAACACCCCCCCTTAAGTGCAACTTAAGGAGAAGATTATTATGAAAACTATGCAAAGATGAAGATGAATATGGGTCTCGGCTACTAGGCCATGTTAGGTACACATTTACAATGCAAATGAAAATAATCTCTCACAAGATGAGAAAAGGAAAAAAACCCAATGAGACAAAACTCCTCTCCAAAAAAGAGTAAAAACAAACATGATGTATGGGGGACTCAATGATACCCCCAAGGACTACATCCATCATGTATATACAATCAATGATCCCCCCATAAGAGGGTAATAGAGAGATAAGATAACCCCCCATGATGAAGAATCTCCAATGTTGATGAAGAATGCTTGAAAACAAAAGATGATCCAATGTTTGCAAGCAACACTTCTCCCCTTAGGAAGAAACAAAACCATAATCTGATGAAGAATCCGCTTCATGTCCAACTGAAAAGAGGAAGAATGAAGTCTTAACATGTATAGCTCTGAAAACTGAGTAGGAGCCTCCAATCTTGAATAAGCCACAACAAAAGCATGATCAAACTCAACCAAGAAACATGAAAAATCAAGTGAATGAGGAGAATCATGAATGTCAATCTCCAAATACAAAGTAGATGGGATAATATTTGTGTTGAAATTGTCATCAAATATGAGAGAAACCCAAGCTCAATTGTGTCCTCGAAATATGTAGTATGAGACTCCACAAACAAGTTAGAGATACCTATCAAATATTCATCTGACAAAGCAAGATCTAAAAAACTATGATCATCTTGTTGAATAGAAGCACTACTAGCAAAAGAAGCAGGAGGTGGAGGAGTAAGCTCAACACTAGTCTCTAGAATACCAAGGTTTAGATGACCAAACTTCTCCTCACAAATATGGTTTACACTCAATGGAGTGTGTGATGTAGTCAAAGGAAAATTATCACCTTTTAAAGCAAAATGTGAAAAGTAATACAAATGAGATGAATGATCAACCATCCCGATAGCAACAATATCCCTAGTATCCAATTCCTTTATGTACACTCTATCAAGAGTGAACTCAATTATTTTACCTTGACCCCCATGAGTAATTTGATAAACAGAAAGGAGATTATGGACAAAGAAGGAACATAAATTACATCATTAAATTTCCCTTCCCCCATGTCAATAGAATCATTCCCACTTACCTTCATATATGTATTTTAACCCATCAATATATGAGGTCAATTACAAGGACCAAAAAAGAGAACAAATCCATAGAAGATGCCATATGATGATATTCCCTTGAATCAAGAAGCCATATGTTAGATTCAGGACTTGCAGAGGCCAAGAGTGCTTGTCCTTTAGTTTTATGTAGCCCAGATGTGGATCCTATATGAACACTGACTAAGATGCTGAAGAAGAAGAGGACACTAATAAGGGCGAATGAATGTTATTCTTTTGAAGAAGGTGTGTGAGATCATCAATATTCTTATTATAACATCTATGCTCATCATGTCCTAGCTTTTTACAATATGCAAATTTGAACTTATTTTTATATGATTCCTCTTTTGAAGAGGGTGTAGACTCAGGAGTGCTATGTGAAGGAGAAACTTTACCTTGCTCATTAGACTTGGGTGCCTTATTCTGCTTCTTACCTTTGCCACTTGAATCCTTTGTATCCTTTGTAAGAAGAGCATGAGATGTAGAAGACTTAAATGTCCCCATGTGAACCAACTTTACTTGTTCCCTTGTGAGTTGAGTTGTAAATTCATCAAGAGAAGGAATTTTGTGTCCATTGCCAAGGGCATCCATTGTAGCATAACATGTAGAAACAAACAATGAATAATCAGGACCAAGCTTAGCAAGAATAGAAAGAGTCAATTGTTCATCATCTTTAGTGAACCCACAATTAGATAACTATAACTTTAGAGAGTTGAGCTTAGAGAAAAAGTCTTGGATATTGTCAAAATTAGATGGATTAAGACTCGTCAATTCATTTTCCAACTTAAATTTCCTCATCTTATCTAGCTTACCAAAGAGACTCTCCAAAGTAGTCAAAATTGGATTAAGATGTGTGCAAGATGCAACATGGTATCTAAGATCTAGATAAATTGACAAAAGAAGAGTACCAAGAGCTTCATCCCTTCTATCAAGATATTTTCCTTCTCTCTTTAGCTCCTATGGGTTATAGATCTTAACCAAATGTGATTCTTTGCAACTTCAATGTTAACAATAACATCCCCATTTGTGACTTCTATTCATGATAGTTATATGGGGTTAGAAGTATTTTTTTTGAAAAATCCATGATACAATCAGATATTACAAGAGAGGAACAATAAATTCCCTTCATAATACAAGCAATTTACACTTTTGTCCCAAAACAATTTACACCTTTTGCATAAATTTCTAACAATGTATCCCAAACTACCAAATTAGCTTCAAACTAGAATTCTAAAAATCTAGAAACAAATCTACAAAAAGTGCATGAAAAGAACTAAAGTTCTCTTGAATACCTTCCTGATGCCATAAATTTTGGGAAAAATGGAGTCCAAAGCAAAACGTTATGAGCTTGGAGGCAAAAAAAAGATTTGGCTTCAACCTGGAAAAATGGCACAAAATTGTAATTTTTTGCAAAACACCTACACCACTAAAAAATTGAGCTCTCCATCTTTTTGGAAATATTTTTAAAATTTTTTTTGTCTTTGTATGTGAAATGAAAAAAACAATTGTTTTTGGGCACTTAGGGGCAAAAACAGAACACTTGAAGGCTAAATAGGTACAATTTTTAAGCTCCCACCAGTCAGCTCTTAGTCACTCAAAGGACCATGGGGTCAATAGATACAAAAAATAAAAATGAGACCAATGCCACCTTGGGTGGAAAGTTGGGCAGAGCCTACTATAAGCCCTACTGGCTATTTGTTGACCAGATTCACTTAACCTGTTGACCTTTCAAATATGGTCGCCCTTCAAAATTTAAAAAGATTTTAATAAAAAAAACTTTACAATAAATTTGTGACTAAACAAACCAAGTATTAAATACCAATTGTTGGCCTATGCAAAGAATGGATTGTACCTCACAGTTTTGACAGTGATAAGATAAAACAGTTGGCATAATAAATCAAAGTATGTCATCTTTTTTGAAATTATTTGAACTCACCTTTTTTTTAAAACAAATTTGTATATTAAAAACCGTGTGATTCAAAAAACATCCATACCACCAATGAAGACCTCTAAGGTACCAGTTGATGTGATGGATGGTACCCACAGATGAACCTGTTGTAGACAACGGTGACCCGATGCAAACACTGATGCAGGGTACCATGTGAAGCCACCAAACACCGATGTAGTTAATTGAGTATTGATATGACAACCAAAGAGAATTTGCAAATATGCTGACACTAACTCATTTGACTACAAAATCCGACAATTTTTTTTGACGAAAGATGTAAAATGAGATGATCATTGGGTACTTGTGATATTTGATGTGTTATTTTCAATTTTTTTAATTTTATCCCCGACGTTCGTCAAAATTTTGACGAGCCTGAATTTTCATCAAACCTAGCTAAATGGCATCATAATTTTGAATTTAATTAACATACTCTAAAACCTAATGAAAATAGGTTGTAGCTCGTCAAATTGGAGAAGTGAAAGGTCAATACCAATGTTGAGGAAGAGTTTGGATGAGTGAAAACAAGGTCAATACCAGCACCGAGGAAGAGTTTGGAGTTAAAACAAGGTCAATACCAGCGTCGACGAAGAGTTTGGAGGAGTGAAAACAAAGTCAATACCAGCACCAAGGAAGAGTATGGAGTGAAAACAAGGTCAATACCAACACCGAGGATGAGGTTGAGGGAACTCAGGGAAAATTGATGATCAAAGGACAATGAGTACTGTAAGTTTGGCATCCCCATTCTGTTTAACCTGGAATTTTCATTCCTAGCATGGAATTATGCTTACATAACATAAACTCAAACAAATGGAATTTTATAGGGGAAAAGGATCCCAAGTATATGCTAGGCTAAGCTAGATCTAATGAATGGAAATAGAGGCATACAATTCTTCTTGAATACCTCCACCACAAACATATGCAAGGAAAGGTCTCCCCCCTTCTTGGTAGTGATAACCTCCTCCACACACAACCCTTAAAAATTATGAATAGAGGAATATAATCTTTGAAGAACTCAAAGTTGATTCTCTCCTACTTGATGCAATATTTAGTCATTTTATCCTTACAAACATTTATAGTGATTACTAGAGGCACATAGACCAATTCCTCATAATAGAAGAATTTGATCATACTTTTCCAATGATGGCAGTATGAGAAAACCTTAGGTTAAATGAAGAACCTTCATTTGAAGGTGATGTCGTCATGACCTTTGAATAAAGAACCTTCATTCAAAAATGATGCCATGTCAAGACTTTCAAATGAAGGAATTTTTTATTTTAAATAATTCATGTCCAAAATGCTTTATAAAAGGAACCTTTGCATGAAGGACCTTCAAATGAAGACCTTAATTAAAAGGTCCTTCATTAGAAGATCCTTCATATGAAGGTTCCTTTAATGCCATCCCATTATAGCTCTTAGATTTTTTAGAGATATTTTTGTTTTGAAGTAGATATTGGACCATCAAATAGTGTCACCATGAGTCTACCAAGATATCCATCAAATTGATAAACCCTGACTTAACAACCACAAATTCATAAGAAAAATGCCCATGTCAGCCCTAGAGCATCAATTCAATGCCAAGTTTATTTATTTAACAGACCCCTAAATGCAATGAACCTCTATCATACCATTTTTCACACCAATCCACTGAGTTATAGTTCCAAGACAGTGGGTGGATTGGTGGATGTCATTTCTATTTAGCCCTCAAACCCTTACACAGGAAAAACAAGGCAATCCTTGTATTTAATTGTTTTCTCCCACAAAACAATGATTTATCACTTCAAAAAAAATGCAAATGAAAGGTAACATACATATTTATGTACAACAATGATCTCAGAGAATTTCAAGCTTGTACGGATCCATACAACACAAAAGAACTTCAGAAAAACAGTAAAAACACATAAAATTGCTTCAAGAACGTGGTATTTGATATGAAATTTTGGTATCAACCCCTCCAACAATTGCAACAATTGAAATGGGATGAGAATACAATATGATAGAAGCGGGATAAGAAATGCATCATTTGAAGCATCAAACCAATATGCAAAGATGAAAGAAAGTGCTAACCCCTTAAATTGAAAAAGTTTATTTTAACTTTAAGTTTGTTGGGTAGCCAATTCTTTTAAGTTATCAAATCCTACCATCATACATAATCAAAATGTTGTTGTTTCAAATGACCATGAGCACTAAGTTTCACTATTTGAAGATGTTGAAACCTTGTCATAGAGAACTAGAACATTGATGCAACCACTCATCCTACCTTAAAACATACCAAAAGTCTCTTAGCAATTAGACATAGGAAGATTTAAGATGACATAAACATTTTTTATTTCCAAAGCATAAACTTATGATTACTTAACCAGGCCTAGTACACACTCCCCCCCTATTAACCACTTAGATAGATGGAAATTAAATGTAAATTTTCTGCTATTTTTAGTCATGTAGGTGTCCAATAAACCACTTGGTGGTGTTTCCCTTCAAGTTTATTTACTTGAATGAAGAGAAAAAGTCCTTTGATTACAATTGGAGAATACATTTGAGGCCTTGGTTGTGTAATTGGTGGACCATAGTCACATTTAACACTTGTTACAAAGTTTGGGAGTTAAAATGTTAAGTAGATTTGATTTGTGATTGACACATTTAGACGGTAGTAACAATAACTTGCAATCTATCAAGACTTGATTACCTTATAACCTATCAAATTATAGCGATGAAATGATAGATTAATCATAATGTCACCTCGGGATCACATCACCATGAAATAACTTCATCCAAAATCCTTATGAGTGCAGGTACCACCAAATAGGTATTTGTCAAATCTATCTTCCTCGAGCAAGGGAAATTCAAGAAAAGAAGAGGAAAGCAAGACATGTAGTAGGTCTAAAAGAGGGAGATCAGCTAGAGGTCAAAAGGTTAGAAGAAAATTTCGTAAACGCATGGATTTTTTTCTTGCTGAAGGGGGGTCATGTTCTTATGATGATGAGAGCATAGGCGACATCGAGGTGCCCTTGAGGTACAAACATCTACAGAAACAATGGGTACCCAAAGAACTTCCTCCAATAAACACTAATTTTTGTGTCAACAAGAGGATATATCACATAGCACCATCATCATTACACATGGTTTGGGCCTATTTTGCATGGATGACATAAATATTTGTTACGAAAAAGTTACTGAATTGATGGAGTATGTCGGACCCTGTTACAGTTACAAAGATTGGATGCAGTTGGTTCAATATACATGAAGTATGCGTAGGTATGCACTATCAACAAATTATATATAGCTAAAAGATAAGGATAAAAATAAAGGAGTGGCTAGGTACATTGATGAAAGGCCAAAAACATCAGGTAATATTGCAGGGTTTATAAATAGTACATGATTTGGGTCAACAAATAAGAAACCCAATTGCATATTTGAGGCGTGCGAGGGAATATGTGCAATAAACTTAATAACTGTAGGGGAAGAGTTGCTAATTGATTACAATTTGAATCGCTTAGATACAAACACAGTTACTATGGGGGTGGTATGTACTATATAGGTCATTTTACCCAACCTCCAATTAATGACTCCAATATACCATTTTATTATTATGTTTTTTTCGTAAGTATATTGGTTTGATTTCGGTAATGTTTTTTTATATTTAATTTTTTTCACAGCAAGACATTGATCATACAGGAAGGCTCTAGCCCAAAGCACAGATCGCGATGCATCTTCAAGAACTTCTGCCTAACAGGTTTACCTCATTGTAATTTTACAAGTTAGATATGAGAAAAAATGTTTTATTATTATGTTTTTTTCATGAGTTTATTGGGTTAATTTTGATAATATTTTTAATATTCTTTTTGCAGTCATGTGATCAAGGAAAGGCACCAATAGTAGAAGAGAGTATCCATATGGAGGTGTAGTCACTATTATTGGATGATGACATCGCATTTTCCAGAAACCCTATGGATATGATGAGGAAGGCCCCAAAAAAATGCAATGAATAAATCCTTAAGTTGGTATTCATTGTGCCTCAAATAGATGAGATAAGAGAAAGGGTTAAAATATTGACTGAGAGAGCATAGAACTTGCAAGTAATTTGTCATGAGATCTTTAATTATAACATAAGTTCATTCATGGTTTTATATTTTGTACTCTTTTATGTCATGAACTAAAATATGTGTTGTTTTTACAGGATTACTTGCATCCTCATGATGTTGCTGGCCATGATCAGGGTACTGCAAGTGTTGCCTGAGGAGTAGGGGTTGGTACAAGTGTCAATCTTGATCTTCCTGCACATACATCAGATCATCTGACCCCATCATTTGTGCCTATATTGTCGATTGAAATGAAAGAAATACATACCATGCAGGCATCTGGTAGTGCACCCTCTGACAGTGAACACATGCCAGAACATGCGTCAGGACATGTACCTAGGGATGCAGAGGCCACTAGTACCGGTGATGTTTTAGCACCATTTCCTAGATCTTCTGATATTATTAGTACGGGAAAAAATTTAGTCACATTTGTGGTGATCAAGGATTTCATTCCTATAAATATAGAGAAGGTCCCAAGTACTTTAAAATGTTTTAATTATTATTATATATAATCCAATTGAAATTTACTTATTGATCACTCTTTTTAGACTAATGATCCCATGATCATTTTATAGGAGAATATTTTTTTATAAACATCTAAGTGATATTACATTGGAGCTCTTTGGGCCCACCATATGTACATAGTGGAATGCCCAAAATCAATATTTAAAAGATGAGCTCATTAATCGTTTAGTTGTGCTATTCGGTGATAAAACATTCAACCGAACCAAGGTCCTTAAGAAAGCTGGTACCTATCTAAAGTATGTGAGGGACCAATATAGTTCACATTTAGAGAAGAAAAAAAAGTATGAGCATCCCCCCATGATTTCAAAGAGGGAGTGGAAGGACCTGGTGTCAAATGGAAAGGAGAAGGCTGAAAAGAAAAAAGGAAAGACACCAGTGAGCCAAGGAAGGTATGTGATACTATAAAAAATGTAATTATATACTGATTACTCTTTCTTTTTACATAATCTAACATTTTTCAAACTTTTCATAAGCTACCCGACACATCAAAGGCAACAAAGGAAAGACTAGAAAAATACAGGCAACACAAACTTGGCTCTGGTGGTTATATGAAATTAGCCTCACGAATTGTAAGTATCAATAAATGAAATATTGCATCCAAATAATAAATTTCAAACAATTTTGGTTTTATCACACCATAGAAGAAAAATTCATGATCTTATGCAAAAAATGCAAGGCTCTGAATTCAACAAAGTGCCCACAGAAGAGGACCTGAAGATTGCTTTCTAGCAAGGCTATGGAGCCCTAGCTGAATGCCTAAGAGTCTTGACTGAGAAAACACAATCTTCCATTGCATCTGACACATAGGTAAATAAACTGAACAAAGTTTATTTAAAATTGAATACTTGTGCAATCTATTCAATATTAATTTCCACCATAAAGTAATTATGTGCCTATTTGTTTTAAATAGATAAGCAATGATAATACTGCACATGACATTGGAACACATCCTGGTGAGGGTGGAGCACAACCTACAGATGAAGGTCATGGTGTACATCCTGATACTGGATGTATTCATTTGCTATACAAAACGCAGTATGGATTAATACAATTAAACATCTTTAATTGCATTTGGTGTATTAATTAAAGTAACCTTTCATGTTTCAACTTTAGAGCATGTAGAGCGTGATCAACATGTTGAGAATGATCAGGCTAGACAAGATCAGGAACATGGTGTGGCCCCATTAGGTAAAGAGGGCCACTGTAATGTTCTTTTAAACATATTTAATTGCAATTGGTGTATTAATTAATGTAACCTTTCGTGTTTCAACTCTAAATCAGGATTTAGAGGGTGTTCAGCATGTTGAGCATGAGGCTATAAGACAAGATCAGGAACATGATGTGGCCCCATCAGGTAAAGAGCACCACTCTAATGTTCTTTTAATTAATGAAATACTTGTAACAATAATAATAAAACATATCAATTTAACATTTATTTGTTATTGCAGTAGAACCCCCCTTGCAGCGGTGTCCACATTGTGAGTACACGACTAGGCATGTATTAAGATCACGAGCAGATCTCAGAACAACTGAAGGGGGGACAGATGATTTAGAAAATGATACTCCACTTCAACTTTTTTTAGCTGCAAAAAAGAAACAAAAAAAAGTGATTGTAATCATATTATGACAACCATATTTTTGATAATATGTAGAAACTTAAAGAATGGATGTTATATGCTAATGAATGAATTTTATATGTTATTAATGGATGAATGAATGAATGTGAATATGTTAATGAATGAATGTTATATGTTATTAATGTAGGATGAATGAATGAATGTTATATGTTATTAATGGATGAATGAATGATTAATGTTATATGATTGGGTATGGGGAATTGAGAGTGATGTGAGGGGGGGAGGGGCCAAATGAGCTTCCACCTTCATGCAGTTGACCCTGTTAAGTATAGAATATTAAACTATTCTCAAAACAAAGAAAAGCTCAATAAGGTAATGCACTTTTCAATATAAGAAATACATCATTTGAAGCATCAAACCAATATGAAAAGATGAAAGAAAGTGCTAAATTTTCACTACGAGCATTTTGTTGTGTGTGGATTTGGTTTCAAATCTTCGTTTCTTTTGTTTTTAGTGGTGGCATAACTCTAAAATTTGACTTTTGTGCATAACAGGTTAGTGCAAAATTTGATAGCTCTAAAGGGTTTAGAGGCTCGATTGAGATAGATACACGAATATTTGGATCTTGTTGTTGATGGGAGGCTTCCACTTAACTATTTAATTTTGTACGATCTATAGGTATGCAAAAATTTCTCTACTTACATTCATTCAACTTATTGTAATATAATATCTGACAAAAATCTCCTTTTCATTATACTTAGATGGATTTTCATGCCCTGTTCCAAAGCACATGTTTTAGAACAGGAAAGAAGGATGTTGGAAAGGGTTAAGGAATTTGGCTTTACACCTGTCAATTGCATAGTTTACTTCATTCATCCAGCATATTGCCAATGTGTTTCATAATTATTGGAATCATATCCTATAATTACAGAACTAGTAAAATTAAAATATGTAAGTTTCAAATATGGAATTACATATCTTTCTATGAATTTTTGAAAGAAAATATCAAAATGGAGAAGTATTAACAAAATAATTTGCATAATTTCTAAGAGATCATGGAATTTTTTTATAGAGTTATCTTGAATATATTTAAGACAAAAGTAACTTATAGAGATTGAAGCAGAATATCGGTAGTCTAAAATAACTAGTCAGCACATCTTAGTAGTATCTCAATTCAAGAGAACTAGGTCCACTATCCATTAGCTAGTAAAAAAATAAAATCAATTCATAAGATTATTCTATTCTGATAGGGTTCACTGGTTGCTTATTTCTTTTTGATTGTTAGGAAGTCATCAATATACACTTAGTTTTCCTGCCTTCTCTTGCCTTGTGGCAAGAGATTTTCTACAGAAGGCATCAAAGTAACCTTCAAGATTGACAATGGCAATGAGTACAAGGTCAGTATAACTTAATGTTAATTGGGTATGATTTTATTTTTCCAAGATCAATTTAGATTCATTTTCTGCTCATGCTACTTTTATTTACATTTATGTTTTGATAATATCCATTTTTGTTTACATTCATATTCTTCTATACATATTGTGTTTACAATAATGTTTTCCTTAATTTAATCTAGGGGAGAGGACCCAATACCTGAGCATTTTTCAATAGTTGTGATAGTAGTGGTTTATATAGTGCCCAACCTTAATCATGTGGCCCAAAACAAATTTTGGGCTTCAATAAGCCTTTGAAAAGGCACATGCATATTAGGTCATGGAATCAACTCACAACCATCTGATTTAAAAGCTAATCGATGGGATTTCCAACTTAAACCTCTGGAATCCCCCTATAATCGTTAGATTTAGAAAGATCAATGGTTAATAATTTGCAACTTGTAGACCTAAGACGTTTCATTCACCGATAGCCACCCTCTCCATCAATGGACACCTATTCTTCATTCTATCGGTGGGATGCTAGATAATGTTTCCCCAATGCACCATAGTTCCCTAGATATAGTTTATGCATTCGATAATTCATGCCCATGGTTATAATTCATGGTTACTTTTGTTGAAAACTTGACTCTATCAGTATATCGAGAGAGCACCTTAGGAGTCAGCCTGATAGAGTATTGTTACACCAATACTAGGTTGTGAGCTATTTTCATTGGGCCATTCACGGGATTGTGATGGGGTTCTGCCGATGAAGCGTTGTTAGGACGATGGTATTGAATTTTGTTTGATCCCACAAAATATGATACAAATTAAAATATTTAGTCTAAGGAAATTATTCCATGTGGTTTAGAGGGGAAATGTTACCACATAGGTACTATGCAAGAGGCTTTAATCTAAGGGGGCCTAAATTGAATCACTTTTCATGCATGATAAAATCACTACATTAGAATGGTGAGAAAAGGGCTATTTTGGGTTTTTTATAGGGTATGTGCAGGATCATCATGGAAAAAACAGGTCCTTAAGTGGTAATGAAAATTTAGAAAAATCAGAGTTAGGCAACTTGACATAAAAATTTGAATAAGTTATCTATATTATTTCAAAAATATGTAAAAATAGAATATGTGGAAAATTGAATGTAGTTTCTAAACTACTAGGTTAATTTTTGTAAAAAAAAATCTATTTGTTGAAAATTTGAAATTTCAATGCAGTAGTACTAAAATTTCAGGGAAGAAATAAGAAGTAGGTGTCTGTCTGACCACCCTAACCATAATAAAATGATAATATTTTTTTATAAGATTTTAGATATAAATAGAGGACTCATGTCCGGATGTGATGCATATTTTTTTGTAATTTTTTTTCAAGTAAATAATTAATTATGAATTTTTTATTACAACTTTTATAAAATATAAAAACTCGTATGTCTGACCACCTTAACTTGGTCAAAACTTCATGAAATCCTTTTTTTATAATCCTATAGTATGCCAAGCATAGAATGTGATGCATGTTTTGGATTCAAAAAATGTGATACTGTTTGAAAGCTATAGATTTTTTTCTATCAGACTATCAATCAGGATTTTAGTTGTAATTCTAATAAAAAATGAATAATAATTATTTACTAGATTCAAATTAAAGTATAATTTATATTGGTAGAAAACTTAGAAGCTCCTTTACAAACCCTTTTCGTTTCATCAATTTTGGGTAAAATAAAAGTTGTCAGCCACATGGGCGAAGTCTGGAAAAGCAAGGTAAGTTTTTAAACACGTTTTTCGTGTTGACTTCTTAGGATTGGCAGGTCCGAACCAAATCCCGAGACTAATCCCAAGCTTAATCCCTAGGCATTAAATTTTGTGTCATCATATCAGATATCTGATATGTTTTAGATATGAGTTTTAAAAAATTTATACAATTTTTAATATATGATTTCAAAAATGCAATAAAGTTTATAATGTAATATATAATATACAATTTATGATAATCTCTTACCGAATTATGTATTTAATATATAATATATTATATTATTAAATGTATAATATTTAAATATTATTTCAATATTTTAGTTAATCTATAAATATTTAAATATATATATATTACTAATATATAAAATATTTAAATATTATCTCTTTCCCTCTCTCTCTCCACCTCTATCTCTCCCAAGTCTCACTCAATCACTCCTCTCTCTCTCAACCCTAAACCCCCTCTCTCTCCCTCTCTCCCTCTCTCCCTCCCACTCTCCCTCTCTCCTTCCCACTCTCCTCTCCTCTCTCTCTCTCTCCCTCTCCCTCTCCCTCTCTCAATCTCCCACTCTCTCTATCTCTCAACCCTAAACCGTCTCTCTCTCTCTCTCTCTCCTCTCTCTTCCCTCTCCCTCTCCTCTCACTCTCTCTCTCTCTCTCTCTCCTCTCTCTCTCCCTCTCTCTCTCTCCTCTCTCTCTCTCTCTCTCTCTCTCCAACCTCCTCTCCTCTCTCCTTCCTCTCCTCTCTCTCTCTCTCTCAATCTCCCTCTCTCTCTCCTCCTCCCTCATCCCCTCTCTCTCTCTCTCTCCCTCTCCCCTCTCCCCCTCTCCCTCTCCCTCTCTCCTCTCCCTCTCTCTCTCCTCTCCTCCTCCCTCCTCCTCCCTCTCCTCTCTCCCTCTCTCTCCTCTCCCTCCTCTCTCTCTCCCCTCCCTCCCTCCTCTCTCCTCCCCTCCACTCTCCCTCTCTCCTCTCTCTCCTCTCTCCTCTCCCTCTCCCTCTCCCTCTCTCCTCTCCTCCTCTCCCACTCTCCCTCTATCTTTCCTCTCCACTCCCTCCCTCCCTCTCTCCCTCCCACTCTCCCTTCCTCTATCTCTCCCTCCCACTCTCCCTCTCCCACTCTCCCACTCTCCCTCTCTCCCTCTCAATATCCCTCTCTCCCACTCTCTACCATTAACCCTTAGGTCTATGTGGGCACAAATCAGATATCCAATTTGTAAAACTTCAATGTGTAGAGCTAAAATCTTATCGTTGCAAAACATTTTAAAATGTTTTCCAAATCAAATATCTGATTATATCGGATATCAAATTTGTGGGCCATAGAAAAACCCCATGTGGGTTGTTTTTGTGCATTCCAACAGACCCTACATTCTGTTTGCAGCACTTTGCAAGCAACAAACACATGGTTTCAGATAGGAAGAGACAAAGATAAACTTTTTGGAGCATCTTGTACTCAAATTTGTCATAAGGAATGATTTTTTAGCATCTTTTATGAGGTATAATGGGGAGTAGTGTTATGCCTTGCATAACCACCCCATCTTTTTCCTTGGTCAAAATGGGTCCCCCTTTGTGTTTTCATCCTTTGTTGATTTTCAAACAAAGTTTGGAGTCTTTTATTTCCAACACTTTGTTTTTCTTTGGTTTAGTCTATCGAGATCAGAACCGGAACCGAATCGGGTTTTGAAACTTCCTTTAAACTTGTTTTGATCCCCATCCTGATAGTCTTTCTTTTTGGCCTTTTGTTTTGTCTTTGTCAGAGCCGGAGCCGGAGTGGACGTTAAGTTGGTATTTAGTTAAAATTTTCAAAATCAAAATCCATTCCGTCTCCGCCTCCGTTTTTTGAACTTTTGTTTTAGGCTAAGTTCTTATGTTTAGTTTTCTTGTTGTCAATCTTTTTGTTTTATTTTTGTGTTTGGTTTTGTTTTATGCTTTGTTGGCAGAACCGGACTCAGAACGGGAACGAAGTTGGGAAATTACTCAAGTTTCCAAACCCGTTTTCATTCTGATTCCGCTCCCGCCGTTTCTTGGTCGTTGACTTTTTACTGAAGTCACACTGCAGTGATGTGTTAGTTCTTCTCCAATTCCGACTCCGCCTTATTGCATTTAATGTGTTAATGACAGCCGCCATGCATAGGTAGAAACTTTGAGTTTTACCTTGATTAGGGATTAAACGGGTGGTTATTATTATTGTTAAGAAAACGAAGAGCGAAGTAGAGCAGCAGTGGATTTTTTCTGGAGTGAATCGATTGAAAGAAGAGGAGATAATTGCTTGCGGATTTCTTCAGAAGGTTTGCCTATTTTGCGTTTGAGGTAGGGTTCCTATTCTTGTTTTTCTTTTATTTTGCTTTCGTGTTTTCTTCGTTCTGTTTAATCATTTTGCTTTGGGAAAGTTCATGTTTCTCAGTGGGTTTGTATGATTTGTTTTTTCTTTCTTTGTTTGTTGTTATTCTTGTCTTCATTTTTGCTTTTGAATCTGGTTTTTAGTGAGTTAGGGCATGGTTTTTTTCACGTTTTGTCATGATTGCGTCGTGCTGCATTAGTTTTTAAATGCGTAGATTAATTAGGTTTCCACAGTAAGATAGATTAAATTCAAGTTTTACAATGAGTTAGGGTTGGTAGAATCTTGTTTTTACTTAGGGTTTTGTTGCGCATTTGTTCTGGTTAAAATAGAAGGGTTGAATTTGTGCCCTAGTTTTTATATTGGGTTTTTTAGTTTAGGGTTTCTTAATACATTTATGTATTCGCGATTTCAAATTTTAAATATGATGCCCTAAAAATACAGTCATCCCCACGGTCATATGGGCATGGTCCTTTCATGCTATATTTTAGCCTCATTTTATTTTAATATGACCTTAGTCCTTAATCATGAAGTTATGCATTAAACTGTTAAAATCGTTTGTGACGTCATGGTCAACATAGGTGAAAGTGGGATCAGAATTGATTTAGATTTTTGGATGTGTTTTATAATTAGTGTCAATTCTATTTTCCATCCCATCTCCGACTCCGCTTATAGTGAGAAGTCTTCTTTTAAGATAGAAATAACCTTTGCGGAAGCGGAAGCAGAACCGAAACGGAATATGGAAATAGAAAATCTGAAAGAAACCAAATCCATTTCCATTCTAGTTTTGGTTTTGGTTACCATTCCAGTTCTGACTCCGAGCCTGCTTCTTGTTAGTAGAATATCAATAACAATTTTTGCTCTGAGCCTGACAATATGTTAAAAGGGGATTGTTTAGGATGTTTTTCTGATTGGTTCCACCTCCGCTGTATGTATGAAAGGTATGATTTTAAGGCATGTTTTTAGATGTTTTATTCAAGGATCTAGCTAGAGGTTTTGTTGCAGGAAAGCTAAAGAATGTCGGGAACATCAGGAGAAGTTATCCAAAGGAACCAGCCTACAGGAACATCAAAAGTAGTAGCTAAACCCAAGAAGATCAAGCCAGAACAATTACCCTATACCTTGAGGTATAACCATAGGATTCTTGTTGCCATTGCAAGCAAAGTAGAATCGGATTGGTCTGACATCACCGACATAAATCTGGGCCAATACAATTTTGAGGAGCTATATTCAAAAATGTTTGTTGAAGATATAACAGGGAGAATACAAAGAATTGTTGATTCCGGTTTGGCTCATATCACCTTGTTTCCTCTATCAATCCAATGCCTAGAGTTAATCTTGATAGTTGCAAGAGCTTACAATCCAACTACCTGATAATGCATGGATTCAGAAGATAATGTAATCATTGATCTCACTCCTCAAATGTTTCAAAGTATATTTAGTGTCCCGGATCCCAAGAACTTGGTGCAGTTAACTAAGGCAGATGCCCTAGAGAAATATAGCAAATATAAGGAATCCAATAAGTCTCACTTGAACAAAAAGTGGTTAAAAACAGAGAAGAAGTCTCTAACCAAGTTTGCAGACCAAGCAAAGAGGGCAGATTTTTATAAAGAAGTATCAAATTTAATAATGATGTTGTCTGGGGCCTTTGGGAAGAGAGATGCCTTTCATTTCAAGGAGTGGATGTTTCCCTTCATCCAAATAATCTTAAATGGCACCCATCAATTTGATTGGCTAATGATTGTATCAGATGCCATTCATGATCAATTGACCAATATTAGGGAGACTAAATGCTTTTTCATGACTTCTTACATTGTGTATGCAACAACAAGAGTAGGTATCTTCCTAGGTCTGAACAGAGTTGGAATAATAGGAGAGTTATATGGATGGAAGAAGGTGTAGGATCATTATAACTAGTTGTTTCCATAGGTTGTTGAGACTCAATTCAGAAGGGTTAATGATGCATTCCTATATGTGATCATTAACCAACTCAACGGAGATGCAGGGTACAGATTGAGCCAAGAGGCCATAGAATTTATTACTGAATGGGGATGTTGGTACATTCAATACACCAAGTTCACATACTTTAGGCTAGCTAGCTTTGAAGGTCATCCACATTTGTTGCCAAGATGTTGCAATAATAGGATAGTTTTAATGGAATTTGTATATCAGGCTCTAGGGGTTAATGCCTAGTTTGGATTGAAACATAAAACAAGATGTCATAAGTTCCCCATGAAGTTGGGTGAGTATAGTTTTCAGCATCTTTTAGGAGCAAAGGTAGTGTGCAGTGAGTTGATACATTTAAAGCTAGGTTTATATACAGCTCAGAAGCACTTTGACCCGAAGAGTAAAATGAATTCTTTGTTGCCTTCTGTGTTTGATAAACATTTCAATTTATTGGAAGATTTGTGGAGTGATCGGCAGGATGAGTATGATCTGAGGAAGAAGAATTATGAGAGACTACCTGTCTCACTCATGGCAGAGCTTGGTATCAAAAATGAAATTCCTGACACATTGGTGGATGATGGAGTTGTATTGGATCCATCGTATGAAGCTTTAAACATTGGGACTAAAATCTTGGATCCAATTGACTGGGATAGTCAAGAAACCATTGACATTAAGCAGATAGGGTGAGCAGTCTTGGATAGGAGCGTTCAATGGTTGGTTCTAAGAACCAAAACTCCTTAAGGAACAGCTCCTAAAAAGGGTAAAGGGTATAAAAGGATTCAAAGAAAGACACCTCCCAAGGAGCCTTTTTTAGTTCCTTCCTCTAGACATTGAAAAAATAGAGCTTGAAGCAGCAGTTGATGAACTAGAGACACAAGAAGGAGATGCCCAAGTAGGATCTATTGTTTCAACACCTACATTAGGTGAGTCTTCTACTCAAATCCCACTTGCAAAACAACAAAGTGAAGAAGTGCAAAAAGGGACTCTTCATAATATTGTTGAAACTATGAAGGGAAAAGAAGTGGAGGTAGAAATTCATGATGTTGGAACAAATTCGAATGAGACTCTGTCAGAGAAAGGAATACAAGAAAATATGCCTCTAGAGGAGGATACTAAACATGTAATGATAGAGGAAGATCAGTGGGCGTTGTTTGAAGAAGTCAAGAAGGTTGTTGAGGATCAAGCTGCAACAATAGAAAAACAAAAGTTAATTGATGCCATACTGCAACAGCAACAAATTGAAGCTAAATCAAAAGCTGATGAAATGGAGAAGCAATAGAGGCAAAAAGAGCATGAGCTCAAGGTTAAGGAGGCAAATGATAAATTAGAATTGATACAGAAAATTCATAACCTTGAGGAAGAAAAGGCAAGACATTGGAGGGAGGGAGAAGTTCTGGTAGCTAAGTTAAAGCTTGTTGAAGAATCTCATAGAAAGGAAGAGGAAGGAAAATTATTACAAAAGGAGAAAGAGGCCGAAGAGTTGATCAAAAGGCAACAAGAAGAAAAAGAAGATGTAGAAAAGCTTAAAGATTTAGAGAAAGAAAGTCTGGAGAAGGAAAGATTAGAAGAAGAAAGATTGAAGAAGGAGGAAGAAGATAAGAGAGTACAAGAGCAAAAAGATAAGGATGAAGCTGAAAAGCTAGCACAAACAAGTGTGGAACAAGAGCAGCAATAGAAACAGAGGGTTGATTCTCAACCTAAGGTAAATGTGCAACCGCCCTTAGCTACTACCTCCTCTTCTTCAACCATGATGATTTTTACTCTAGGAGCTCCGACTTGGTTGAAATTAGATCTTCAAAAGAGAACACCGACACCTTCTCAACCTCTCAATGGGGAGGATATGATGAAGGAAATTTAGAAAACAAGGCCTAAAAAGAATGCCAAGATCCTGCATTCTACTAGGCTGACTGACAAGGGAGAAATTGTGGTTGAGTGTGATATATCTATGATAGACAAGGAGGCAGGAGATATGAAATTAACATATTATCAGCTAGGCACTTTGAATTTGGGGAGACCTACCAGAGATCACAAATGAATCTAATTGATGTGGTAGCATCCTCAACCAAGTCAAGGATGTTGAAGGATAAAAAAAGGAAGGATGAGCTTAAGGCTCAATTGGATCAATTGCATGTTTTCCTTAAGAATGTTTCTACTCCAAAATCACAACAAGTTGCTACGATTGAGACCCCAATTTTGTTGAGCAAGAAGGAAGTAGATGATTTGGAATAGGTGAGGGGCAAGGCTGGAATGTTGGATCGGTGGGTTAATAAATTGAATCAAGAAATAGACGAGGTATTAGAAGACAATTTTGAGGTTTACAAAGCGACTGAGGGGCTGATAGAAGAGATGAACCAATATGTTAAAACTTTGGAAGCACAAGAGGAGGAGTACAGGGGATACAGCCAAAAACTGAAAGAGGTCAATAAATTGTCTAAAACTACCCTCCTAGAACAGTTGATATTGGAAGAAGATAATAAAGGTTTTCTGGAAAAGACTTCTTGTATACTTCGATTTAGAACATATTTCATATACAAACATAGAAATGAGGTTCAAGATTCTGTTAAGGAGTTAAATGAACAATTTGATGAATTGGAGGCCATCATTGCTATTATAGTAAATGTTGATGTACTTGTAAAAGAAGGCTTACCTTTAAGACAAATAAAGGAGAATTGGACTGAAAGATTTAAAGAGGAGATGCAGAGAGGAGATGTTGATGAAGATCTGTTGATAGATCGATTGATGGACATCAAAGAAGAAGTAAGAGCAGCTAAGAGAGAGTTGACAAAGTTGAAGGATATGATAGGGTTTTCTGCAACAAAGTTGAAAAGAATTAAGTTTGAAGATAGTTGGGTAGATGGGCCGGAATTAGACATATTACAAGAAGTCTTCTCTAGCTATGATGAATACATTGTGGAACAAACTTCACATGCATAACTCTTATGCATGCATGGCTTTCTTCTTTTTTTGCATGTTGCATGTAGCACTGGAAGTTTTTAAAGCGCATGGATTTTCTTCTCTTCTATTCTCTTTTCTTCTAGTTTAACTAAGTTTCTAAAGATGATTGTAATCCCTAAAAGGGTGGGTCGACTTAAAATAGAAGTGGACTTCATATTTTGTATATCTATAAATACCCTTGGGGTATCATTTTGTAAGGGTCGGCTAATAGAGAATAGAATTGGCCACCTGATATTAGGAGATAGAATTTTTTATAGTTGTTATAGAGATACATTGTTACTTGATTTTTACAGTTAAATAAAATTACAGGTTTACGCAATATGGTGTTAGAATTAAGTTTTACTTGATAAGGTTGATGAGTTATAATCTATCTGTATGCCAGTGATTGTGCTAAAGCATGATTTTTTCTTATGTGATGAAATTCATTAGAAGAAGCCAGATTTAAGGATTATCTCGTTAGATTATCATTGAATTGAAATTATTGACGTTTGTTGATCTATGATCTTGGCAATGAATGAATGTGTTTTCTTTTTGGAATCTTTGAAATAGTTGTGATATGTGAATTAAAATAAGGACCTTAGATGCATGCAATGGTATGGATTATTCTGTGAATTGTATCATGCTTTGGTTTTCTTGATCTGTTGGAGAAACATTCATTGTTGAAGATATATGTCCGGATACTAGATGATTTTGATTCATGTTTGCTGATTTACTCTCTGATTTATCTTTTTCTTTTATTTAAAACCCCCTTTCTTTATTAAAATAGCTCAATGGATAAGTCATTGCTTGTATTCTTTGTTACCAGCATAGGCCCCTTGAACATTACAGTTGCATGGACTGATTGAGTGACACCAGACAGTTGAGAACCAACTACCAGGACCTTGGGAGTTAGGCTACTATATGTTGTCTTTCTTTTTCAGGAGAAATAGAATAGAAATATTTTGTTTTAACATTGTTTGTGTCATTTTCGCCATCAACAAGCAGTAGTCGTCGGAAGAAAAAACGTAAGAGAAAGCTGACAAAAGAACAAATTGAAGAATATAGACAAAGAGATAGAGGTCATAGGAAGGAAAGACAAGGTATGTTAAATATTGGTGAGCCTGAGCCCTATGGTCTTTCAAGTGAAGAGGAAATTGAATATGTTAAAGGTGAAAATGTTCAAATTGATATTGAAAATGTTCAAGGTGAAAATATTGTAATTGAAGATGTTGAACATGATATTCAAATTGAGAATGAAAATATTGAAATTGATAATGAAAATGTTGGAATTGAAGATGTTGAACATGGTATTGAAATTGGGAATGAAATTATTCAAATTGATATTGAAAATGTTCAGGGTGAAAATGTTGGAGATGAAGATGTTGAACATAATATTGAAGCAAGTGTAAATTATGTTTCATCATATTACATGAGAAATGAAGAACCTTGTGTGGAAGACAAACATATTCCAAATTCAAGACCTTCAAGGATCCCTAAATGGTTAGTTGAAATTGATGATAACATTATAAAAAAATTTGAAGGCAATAGGTCAACACGAACTGTTCGATTGTGGGCTAGAAGACTTTTCAACCAATATTTTAGTGATAATACATTACTTGAGCAATGTCAACTTTTTGTACAATTGCTAAAGATGCAAAAGATAAGACCTTTTCTAGCCATATTGAAGATTCGTGTGAACAAGAAGACCGAAAAAAATTCTATTATTGTTAAAAATATTTTTAATGCTCTCATGTCTATTGGAAAAAATAACAAGGAAAAAGATAAGAGAGCTACTTGGAGAGTCATTACAACTGCCCTAGTAAGCCATCAATTGAAAAAGGCTTGCTTTATGAGACAAATTTGTATTGATTTTGACATAAATCGTAAAACTTTGGATAGAGCACTTGCAAGAAGAGAAAGAATAGATGACCCTATTCAAAATGATACATGGGTTTTTTCCGAGAGGCTTCCACGTGTTGATAAGAAGCTAATCGATAATGTAAATTAGGCAATTTGGCAATTTTGGCATGATAACTCTAGAGTATCACCCAATGCAAAGGATGTTTTAAAATTAAGAATTAGTAGTCGAGACCGTACACCGTATCCTAAAAATTTCTTGGAATCAAGCCAAATAATGTTGTTCAACAAATTTATTCAAACACATCCAAATATGGAAATCTCGCAAAGTAATTTTGAAGGTTTGAAGCCATTTTATTGTGTGCCTTTTAAGATTCGTAATACTTGTTGTTGCAAATACCATGTGGAGTTTTCAATGTACCATGAACTATTATGCTATATCCGTTCTACTTTGCATACTAATGAAATGTTGCAGGAGTGTGGTGCAATGCATCTTTTGAAATCATCAAGGGACTTGCTAGATCTATTTTTATGTTCTAGAGATGATGGTTCCTTTTTCTATAGAAAGTATTGTTTAAATGCGAAGTGCTCACAATGTGGTGGCTTGTCAAAGTTTATTCAATATTTTCATGAGGGTTCTGAACATGAATTTGGAAAGAATCTTGTTGAGAAAAAGAGATATGAGATAGTCAAATATACTTTGCGGAGTGGAGGTGAAGGTTCTAGATGCGAGTTGGTTACAAAAGAATGCAGTGTTGCTGATTTTATTTCAGATTTTAAGGACAATCTTTTCTACAAATATGCAATGCATAGTCATAGGTCTCAATGGTTGGATCAACAATTCAAGATATGTAAGAACTCTTTTCCGATTGGCACTATTATATCAATGTTTGATTTTGCAGAAAACTACACATTACAACCACAAAACGAGGTACAATCTCAGTATTACAATTCCATTCATATTGCTATTTTTGTCCACATAAAGTTTAGACATGCACCTGATAGTACAGAGGAGGATCGAAAGATAATCAAAGAGTATCATTTTTATATGAGTGATGATAGATCTCACTCATCCGAGTATGTCCAACATTGTTTCAAGATTTTTTTGAGTTCTTGCAGGAGCATGATATAGCACTGGGCCGACATCTCATTTGGTCAGATAACTACACAGGTCAATTCAAGAATGCTCGTATGTTTTAATGGTTGAGTAGAATGCATGTAGAGAGGGGTGTACCTAATATTTGGATTTTTTTTTAAGTTGGGCATGGGAAAGGGGAGCATGTGTAAAGAGAGCTCTAGTTAAGGAGAAATTGAAGATTTCAAGAGCAAAATTCAATGATGCACGTTCTATTGTTGATTGGTGTAGTTCAGCATTGTCATATGGAGGGACACTTGATTCAACAGTGCACATATTCTTTTGGTTGGTTGAGGAGGGTACAATGGGAGGTAGATTGGATTTTCATACAATCAAATATTCTTTAAAGATGCATTTGTTTCGAAGCTCAGATGCAAGCACATGGACCATTTGGACACGACAGTTGGCTTGTTTTTGTCAGAGTTGTATTCAATGCAAGTGGGATCAATGCGAGTCAAGTGAGTGGGTGGATACATGGGTTCCATAGTATCTAACTCCTTTATCTCAAACTATATCCATGAAAAATTACACAATGGAAAGTTCACTTGATTACGGCTGACTTTCAGATCTACTATAGCCAGGACATGTTTTTGCAGTTTTTGCACCATAGGGGAATGAAGAGAGATCAGAATATTGGTTGGCTCGATGTGTGTGGGTAAATAACAAGCTAACACAATCGATGGAAGATGACGATGGGTTCATGTATCCTATAGGTTTAGTTGTGGTTGCAGGAACTTGGTTGTGAACATACATGATTAGAAAGAATGGCATACCTGCATTTGAAGACTACGAGAAACACAAAACCATTCTCATATATTCACACCTTGTTATAGTAGCAAATGTTAATTTTTTAAAACATCATGCCAAACCAAAGACAAAACAACTATGGACACTTAGTAATGTTGATCATGAAGAAATATTGGATACTCTTAAGCAAAGAGATGACCCTTCAAGCACACTTGAATAGCATATTCAAGAATGGAAGGTACAATTATTAGGTTCATTATGCTTAAGTTCATTAGTGTTCTTTATTTAATACTGATATTTTGTATACTATTGCAGTGCAGGTCTCTTTAATAGTGATATTTTGTATGTACTTTTGGGATATTTTTGGCACGATTGATCATGGACCTGTTGCAACAATATCCAGCTCTGATCCTTTCAGAGAGGTATGCAATAGATTACAATAATATAGATTGGTTATTCAAAGCATATTTTATAGTTTGCATTACCAATTCATCATCATTCAAGTTGTTTAGATTAATATAGATTTGTTAGTCTAAGCATTTTTTTGTTGTGACAATATAGATTTATCATTTGACAAATTTCGTGATATTCCTAGCATGATTGATCATGGACATGCTGCAACAATAGCCAGCTCTAATCCTTTCAGAGAGGTATGCGACATATTACAATAATATAGACTAGTTATTCAAAGCATATTTTGTTGTTTGCATTACCAATTCATCATCATTCAGGTTGTTTAGATTAATATAGATTTGTTAGTCTAAGCATCTTTTGTTTTGTGACAATATAGATTTATCATTTGAAAAAAATTGTGATATTCCTGGCACAATTGATCATGGACCTGCTGAAACAATAGGCAGCTCCGATCCTTTCAGAGAGGTATGTGACAAATTACAATAATATAGATTGGTTATTCTAAGCATCTTTTCTATTGTATGTAGTTTAACTTCTACCTTGATGGTTTGTACAGGTGCTTGTCACTCCAGAACTTCAACATACTACTCTTGTGGAAGATTATGCCTTGAATGCCTCCAATAGGAAATTTTTGTAAAAATTGAATTTTGAAATGTGAAACAATGTAAAAAGGTCATAACTGTGTATAGGCATAATCTATATCCAATGATGTTTTTTGAAATATAGGTCAAATGTCTGGCATTGTATAAAGGGTATGTTTAAAATGTACAGAGATTTTTGTACTTAATCGAGCTACAACTGGAGCTTTTCTTCCTGGTTCTTTCCTGTCGGTATGCTCATTTGAACTAGGTTTTGTAATATCTCCTATTTATATATAATAAATTATAGTGGCTTGCCACTTTTTCGAAAAACAAAAAAGTAAAAAATTTCACGTGAATTTCATTTCCCATGTAACTGATTCTTTGACCTAGCAAAGTGGAAACAAGGTATTTGGTTGTGCATGATGTTCAAGTTGATTGGGTAAGAATTTTCTGATGCAAGAGCTAGGTGGCTTTAACAACACAATTACAATTAAAGATGATTTAAACTCCAATTTGATCGTCAAAACCAAACTTGGCTGCAACTTCACTCCCCAAACTTTGCCACACCCTATAAAATCATCAAACACGTCTATTAGAACTTGCAGAATCTTGAACCAACCTTAAATATTTCTACCCCCACATTTCATTGACATTAGCACTTTGGACTCTTAAGGGAAATCAATGGTCCAATGTAGCTCAGAGTGATTTGGAATATTTGGATACAAAAGAGGACCATACCTAGCGTAAATGTACCCATGCGGACGTGTTGGAACATTTCGTTTGGTCGTATGAGTCGGAGAATGAAAGTTGCACCACTTTGCAACTTTACACTGCTTGCAGTTGGCAACTTTTCCCTCAATAGAAAACTCATCACCATGGGAAAACACCTCTGAAATAGCACAAACCGAGAGAGGTTATTATAGATGGTCCCAACACGATCTCATATCCTCAAAAAAAGAGTCTGTAAGCATCACATTTTTTGAGAAATAGCCCTTCAAAGATTGTTGTCTTTTAGCACTTTGGACTCTTAAGGGAAATCGTCGGTCCAATGTAGCTCGGAGTGATTTGACGTATTTTGGGTGCAAAAGAGAACCATACCTAGCGTAAAATACCCATTCGGACGTTTTGGAATAGTTTGTTTGGTCGTACGAGTTAGAGAATGAAATTTGCACCACTTTGCAACTTTACACTACTTGCATTTGGCAACTTTTCCCTCAACTAAAAATTCATCACCACGGGAAAACGCCTCCAAGATAGGAAAAATAGAGAGAGGTTATTGTAGATGGTCCCAACATGATTCCATATCCTCAAACGAAGAGTCTGTAAGCATTGTGATTTTTGAGAAATATCCCTTCAAAGATTGTTGTCTTTTAGCATATTGGACTCTTAAGGGAAATCACTAGTCCAATGTAGCTCAGAGTGATTCAGCATATTATAGTGCAAAAGAGGACCATACTTAACGTAAATGTACCCATCTAGACGTGTTGGAACAGTCCATTTGGTTGTACGAGTTAGAGAATGAAAGTTGCACCACTTTGCAACGTTTACCCATCTGGACATGTTAGAACATTTTGTTTGGTCGTACGAGTTAGAGAATGAAAGTTGCACCACTTTGCAACTTTACACTGCTTGCATTTGGCAACTTTTCCCTCAACTGAAAACTCATCACCATGGGAAAACGCCTTCGAGATAGCAAAAACCGAGAGAGGTTAATGTAGATGGTCCCAAAAAAATCCCATATCCTCGGACGAAGATTCTGTAAGCATCACGGTTTCTGAGAAATAGTCCTTCAAAGATTGTTGTCTTTTAGCACTTTGGACTCTTAAGGGAAATTGTCGGTCCAATGTAGCTCGAAGTGATTCAGCGTATTTAGGAGCATACCTAGCATAAACATACCCATCTGGACGTGTTGGAATAGTATGTTTGGCCTTATGATTTAGAGAATGAAAGTTGCACCACTTTGCAACTTTTCCCTCGATTGAAAACTCATCACCACGGGAAAATACCTCTGAGATAGAAAAAACCGAGAGAGGTTATTGTAGATGGTCCCAACACGATTCCATATCCTTAGGAAAATATTTTGTAAGCATCACGATTTCTGAGAAATAGCCCTTCAAAAATTCTTGTCTTTTAGCACTTTGGACTCTTAAGGGAAATTGCCGGTCCAATGTAGCTCGGAGTGATTCGGTGTATTTGGGTACAAAAGAGGACCATACCTAGCGTAAATGTACCCATATGAACGTGTTGGAATAGTTTGTTTGTTCGTATGATTTAGAGAATGAAAGTTGCACCACTTTGCAACTTTACACTGCTTGCATTTGGCAACTTTTTCCTCAATTGAAAACTCATCACCACGGGAAAACACCTCTGAGATATCAAAAACCAAGAGAGGTTATTGTAGATGGTCCCAACATGATTCCATATCCTTATATGAAGAGTCTGTAAGCATCACGGTTTCTGAGAAATAGCCCTTCAAAGATTGCTTCCTTTTAGCACTTTGGACTCTTAAGGGAAATCGTTGGTCCAATGTAGCTCAGAGTGATTCGACGTATTTGGGTGCAAAAGAGGACCATAAATAGCATAAACATACCCATCCAGACATGTTAGAATTATTTTTTTGTGTCGTACGAGTTAGAGAATGAAAGTTGCACCACTTTGCAACTTTACACTGCTTGCATTTGGCAACTTTTCCCTCAACTAAAAACTCATCACCACGGGAAAACGCCTTCGAGATAGAAAAAACTGAGAGAGGTTATTGTAGATGGTTCCAACGCAATCCCATATCCTCAAACAAAGAGTTTGTAAGCATCATGATTTCTGAGAAATAGCCCTTCAAAGATTGCTGCCTTTTAGCACTTTGGACTCTTAAGGGAAATTGTTGATCCAATGTAGCTTGAAGTGATTCGGCATATTTGGGTACAAAAGAGGACCATACCTAGCGTAAACGTACCCATCTGGATGTGTTGGAATATTTTTTTTTTTTGTACAAGTTACAGAATTAAAGTTGCACCACTTTGCAACTTTACACTGCTTGCATTTGGCAACTTTTCCCTCAACTGAAAACTCCTCACCACGGGAAAAAACTTCGCGAGATAGAAAAACTGAGAGAGGTTATTGTAGATGGTCCCAGCATGATTCCATATCCTCAGACAAATAGTTTTTAAGCATCACGATTTCTGAGAAATAGCCCTTCAAAAAATTTTGTCTTTTAGCACTTTTGACTCTTAAGGGAAATCGTCAGTCCAATGTAGCTTGGAGTGATTTGACATATTTGGGTACAAAAGAGGACCATACCTAGCATAAACGTACCCAACCGGATGTTATGGAATAGTCTATTTGGTCGTACGAGTTAGAGAATGAAAGTTGCACCACTTTGCAACTTTACACTGCTTGCATTTGGCAACTTTTCCCTCAACTGAAAACTCATCACCATGGGAAAACGCTTCCAAGATAGAAAAATCCGAGAGAGGTTATTGTAGATGGTCCCAACACAATTCCATATCCTCAAAAAAAGAGTCTATAAGAATCATGATTTTTGAGAAATATCCCTTCAAAGATTGTTGTCTTTTAGCACTTTGGACTCTTAAGGGAAATCGTCAATCCAATGTAGCTTGGAGTGATTCGGAATATTTGGGTGCAAAAGAGGACCATATCTAGCGTAAACGTACCCATCTAGATGTGTTGGAATAGTTCGTTTGATCGTATGAGTTAGAGAATGAAATTTGCACCACTTTGCAACTTTACACTGCTTGCATTTGGCAACTTTTCCCTCAACTGAAAACTCATCACCATGGGAAAATGCTTTCAAAATAGAAAAACCGAGAGAGGTTATTGTAGATGGTCCCAACATTATCCCATATCCTCAGATGAAGAGTTTGCAAGAATCACAATTTTCAATAAATAGCCCTTCAAATATTTCTGCCTTTTAGCACTTTGGACTCTTAAGGGAAATCATCGGTCCAATGTAGCTCATAATGATTCGGCATATTTGGATGAAAAAGAGGAACATACCTAGCATAAACGTATCCATGCAGACGTGTTGGAATAGTTTTTTTGGTCATACGAGTTGGAGAATGAAAGTTGCACCACTTTGCAACTTTACACTGCTTGCATCTGACAACTTTTCCCTCAACTGAAAACTCATCACCATGGGAAAAAGCCTCTGAAATAGAAAAACTGAGAGAGGTTATTGTAGATGGTCCCAACACAATCCCATAGCCTTAGATGGAGAGTCTGTAATGTTAGAGTAAAGGTCTTAACTTAATTATGTTGATTAAGTTACCTTTATTCCCTTCTTAAGATTTCACGTTAGTTTGCATAAAGTGACATTTAATAATTATATTAATTATTAAATATTATCCTATTAGGGCTTCTATTAGGGTTTGCATGATCTCCTTTTTATAAGGATTGATCCCATTGTATTTCATATCAATTCATTCTCTCATTCGCTCTGATACCATGTTGGAGTTGAGAAGATACAACACCACAGAAGCCCAAAAGATCTTTGCAAGCAAATAACTTGTTACAAGGAGAAACAAAGAGAAGCAACAAAGGAAATTCTCAAGAATGTGGAGCCATGAATTCACACAAAATTTAAAATGAATTATGATACAAAAGGTATTTTTCAACTACATATAGATGAAAACCCTAAAAAGGAAAACCCTAGGCTTGCACAATAATAATTAATAAAGTAATTAATTATTATGTACCTAATGTTAGCTTAAGTGAAAAAGAGTTAAAAGGAAACTTTACATAATTAAAAAAATATTGTTTAATTAATAAAGTAAATACCCAATTACTTCCAACATGTAAGCATCACATTTTTTTAGTAACAGTTCATCAAAGATTGTTGCCCTTCTACACTTTGGACTCTTAAGGGATTTCACTGATTGAATGTAGCTCAGACTGCTTCAGTCTGTTTCGGTGCGAAAGGGAACCATACCTAACCTAAACATACCCATTCAGACGTGATGGAACAGTCGGTTTGGTCATATGAGTTGTAGAACAAGATTTATTGATGCCCTTACAAGTAGTTTTCAGCCTCCAATCAAACTCCAATGTTGTTTTTTGTGCGAAAAAAAGCCATGAGACCATAGCTTGTTGTGAAAAATTAGTCAAACACCTTTATTTCAACCCTACTACAACTTCTAGACTCCTATCTTGCACTCATATTTGGTTGTGTGGCAAATGTATGATACTATGAGGATGGTTCTAACCATAAAGAACCTAAGAAAGATTGTGAAGAGAAGAGTTGAAGGGCATAGATACATCTCTAGTTGCCAAAAGCTTATGGAAGAGTGCATGAAATAGAGATACTAATGTATGGATGTTTAGCTTTGTGTACTAAATTTTTGGTTGCAAGTGTCAAAGCTTGGTAAACACCATTTGCAGGTGTCAATGAAGACAAATAGCAGCAAGAAGATCCATTTGAGAAGGATCAAGCATGGCAAGACCAAGATAACTCAATCATGAAGTGTACAAAATCCCTCGGATGAAGATTTCCATGCAAGTGACTTAGAGCGGGTTTGAAGGGATTGTGAAGAACATAGGAGTAGACCTATGGAGTGATTTATGGGGCATAAATCTTTTGTACCCGGGGAGTATGGTGCAGGAGCACCTAAAACATGTAAGATTTCATTAATTGACAAGGCCATTCCTCCTTCTGTATAGGTTGTACCTCAGAGGAATGGGAATGAATTAGATAGGAGTAGGTGTAGGAACAAGTTTTTAGGGGTGATAAAGGGATTAGAGTGGTCTAAGAAGGCTGCCTTGTTAAGAAACACATATTTTTGTGCCTTTTGAGTAAGGCTACAGAGTGAGTTTTTGAGAAGTTGAATGAAAATAGGTTGGAACTTGTTCGAAACTATTGGAATGGGTGTATTTAATGGTATTTAAGAGATCTAAGTGATTAAGAGTAACCTAAGAGGTGTAAAAGTGTGAAACCCTAGTTGGAAGGGGCAAACACAAGGGAAAATTGGTGATTTTACAAAGAAAGTGTAAGCCAAATTATGGGGCAGCATAATACAATGATGTTTTAATTTTAAGAAAACAAAATTAAGAGGGAATGAAGTGGTTTCAGGATTGAGTGAGGTCAGAGCATACAAGTTCCAATAAGCCCTACCAACAAGCCAGTGAACTATTTGATAAAAAAATTTGGTAGACATGTATGAAAAATGTGGTTGCATAGACAAGGTAGTGGACTTTGAAAAAAAGCCTCAAAGAAATGTGGTCTCATAGATTTCCATGACAAGAAAATGTAATTTACAATTGTTGGTCTAGTTTTTAGTTATGCAATGTGAAGTAATTGCATAACTGCTTAGGTTGACTTTGTAAAATCTATATTGTAATTGATATTTTTTCATCTATCAACATCTAGTTGTTAGTTATGCAATTTGAAGTAATTCTTTGAGTTTGAAAGATGTGCAATGCAATTTAATCAACGATATAAACAAAAACTACATAATGTAAACATTCTTTTTTATGTTATTGTACATTGATATTTAACCATTGCTCAAGATAAAAAATTTCAAAGAGTTTAATCATGCACATGAGGAACAAATTAAATTCGATTGTCAACTTCTATATATCAAATTATCCAATAATCAAGTGTATGTCCATATACAAAAATGGCATCGACACCAACTCAAACAAAGTTTTACAAAATGTGGCATATGCCATCTCAATATCTATTCAAAATTTACATGCCAAAATGTCCATCTCATCCTAAACTACTAGTGGATCATCAAAATGGAGCCTCTTTGAAGCACTCATTGGCTCTGAAAGTAGTTGCACAAGAAAAATTCAAACCACAATTGAGATTAGTTACACTATATAAAAAATTGAATAATTAACATCAAAATCAATATACATTGAATTTTAATTGAACTCTAAAATTAAGATCTTGATTACTTGAAATATACGTCTCTTCAAAGGGTCGGGAGTCCTAGAATATACCAAACCAACTTTTGAAATGTCAATCTATATATGTGAACAAAAACATAAAATTGATTCAAGTTAGCATATGATTATTGGTAATAGGAACATATTTACCAAACATAAAATAAAATAAACACATACCTCTTTAGGTTGATCTTTTTCTTTATCTCCTTGAGGTGTTTTGACACCTCCTCCTTTAGGCGGTGTGTCAATTGTCAACAATGATGTATAGCTCATAATCACTTGTACATAAAAATGATAAGTACATATGAAACTGTTAGAATCAAACATGCTCTGATACCATGTTAGAATTGGCTATGGATGCCAAGATCTATGGACCAAATGGAAAGCACAAAGAAGAGAGAAAATAATATGACAAGAATAAACTGTATTCAATGTCAATGATAATGGAATGAATTGTATACAAATGTAGTAGAGACCCCTTGGTTATATAGCCAAGGTGAGAACATAGGAGTGCATAATATTATGACAAGTGTCGTAATCTTATGACATGAGACAACAATGAAAAGCTATCACTCCACCTAAAGTGGAAAGGTGATAATGTGATAACCACCACAAATAGTAGATCTACCACAAAAGGTGGAAACCTAATCACATGATATGTCCATGAAAGGTGGAGGTGATAGAGTGATAACATAATAAGTCCACCAAAGGTGGAAATTCTCCAACAACTCCTATGTGGTCCCTAAGTAAACTTAACTAAGGTGTAATTATGACCTAGGACAAGGTACAAAATATTTAATTACACCAACAGAAACTACCAATCTATGTCGATGTATGCATAATCAATATAAGATCTTAAATATCTTAATTCAATCCAATTTGAGTTCAATTACCTTCCCCTTATCTAAATTTGTGCCTCTATAGTTTGGATGAGGTTGCACCTCACTCGCACTAGGTATTTCCTACAAGAGGAAAATAAGATAAACATATAAGTTATTATATAATTTCATTAATGACAATTCAAATGACAAGCAAGTATATAATAAAACATGTAAATGAGTGAGTGCGAAAATATATATTGTGTGCGTGTCGAAGCCAAATGAAATGGCCCTAAGGGTGCTATTAGTCACCTATGTGAGCTCCTCCTCAGACATCAACTGTTAAATAGACCATGTAAATAAATATTAGTACTTGATACTATCTCTTATTAATATTCATTTAAAAAGACAAATGCAAGTTATGAATTTACAACTTAAATCTTACCTATGTCACTATTCCAACATCCCCCTCTCTAGCAGGAGAGGACTCTGTAGGGTGCACTCCACTCCCCTGAAACTGATCTATAATATCCACATCATGGAGGTCATAATCATAAGTGTCCAAGGGATGCTCAGCGGGCTGTACAAGAGGACCCAAGCATATATGGTGGCACATAGTGCAAGTATGTGGCACACAGATATGTGGACCTGAGGAGGATGATGCAACAACACTCAAGCCTTCGCCAACATCACCAAAATGTGGCTAAGCTACTGTAGAAGCATGCGAAACCAAATGACCACTCAAAGAGTGAATAACCTGAATAGTCTGTGTGGTTGCATCCTGGATAATCTCTGGATTATATACTGGAGGTGGCAGAGGAAGGGGAGGAGGGAGAAAATATGGGCACAAGACTACTCTAATTGCCCCTGGTCTATCTTGGGCATACCTCCACCAATGCCCTATAAGGGTTTAATTTCAAAGTAATTGACATGATGCCCTAACACAAACTCATCATATAATTTTTTAATATAGTAAAATGGTATATCAGAATTGTTGTTCAGTGGTTTATCAAAAACCATATACCAATGATCCCAAAAGTTATCTACAATGTCCCTATGCATGCACCATTTTATAGAAATTTTTGGTTTATTAACATTCACTGGCAAACCAGTGCAGGGGTTAGTGAATAAAGAGGCTATTTGGGCTTTGGTTATTTGGAGATCTTTCACATCATCGTAAGACAATCCACATGCATAATATTCCCTCATTTCTTCTCGCCATGAATGAAAGGCATTATGTTGGGTGGAGAGGGTTTCTATATTTTAATTATTTCCTTCAATGTGTTTGTCATATCTCTCAATCGAGGGATTGTCTTATAAACTTCACAAATGCCCCTCAATTGCCCCAATTTTTCACCAATTAAGTCTTCAATTGGTGGTTGTGAAGGTGGTAGAGTATTTGGTTGTGGAGGTGGTGGAGTGTTCGGCATTTGTGCATTTTCATTCTCAGCCATAATACCTAATTAAAGTTAAAAACTAATTAATCTAATTCAAATTACACAATATAAATGAAATTATTGTAAAAAAACCCTAGTTTTCAATAAAAATCCCATAAAACCCTACTTTTTCACAAAAATCCATAACAAACTCTAGTTTTTGATAAAAATACATCAACAACACTAGTTTTTAATCAAAATCTATTTAAAAATATTAATTTTTAATAAAAATTCATTGTAAACTCTAGTTTTTTATAAAAATAAAAATAAAAACCCTACTTTTGAAAAAAAACCATAAAAACTACTTAAAATTATAAGAATCTAATTGAAAAATTGATTACAACATTAAAAAAACCAAAATCTTACCTTTGAAATCAGATATCTGGTAAAAGTGAATATCGGATTTCAACTTAGGTTTGTGTGCCTGCATCCAAAATGTGAAATGAACTTTAACATTCGGTTGCTTTTTATTTATATTGTTTGCACAAATCGGATATCCGCTTTGTAAAAATAGGTTTGGGAATTGCTTTGGTGGAATGTATTGACACTTGAGCCTAAAAAAATTCTACTCGGCATTTTTGTGTTTTTGAGTCAATCCAACACGTAATTTTTTTTCCATTGCAACTTTTTGGCCCATCATGATCCTACACATACCCTATAAATAGAAGAGGGGATTAAATAAAACCATCCTTTGATCAAATCCCTTTAGATTGAAACCTCCTTCAATCTTAGCCTTACCTTAAATAAAAATCCACTTTTTTTTCTTGTTATAGGTGTTGCCATTGATGTCAACAAAATAGAGATTCTTGTAAGTGTTGTCATTAATGGATGGTTGCATGTGATGAAATTAGTGTGATGATAAAAAGTGTTGTGAATTATTGTCTGTTGGTTTGTTTTACTACAAGCAGGTTGATCTTCTAATCTACCTATGGAATTTCCAATTCCAATTAAGGACAGCTCAAAGGACCTAAACCAACTAATGAGGATTTTAAGGGCCTCCTACACTTTGGGCTCTGCAAGACCCAGAAGGGTGATCCCTTAATGTTTTTATAACCTCTGCACCATAATTATAGACAAAATTAACAATAACAGATAATCTCACTTAATAGCTCAACAGAACGGGATAAAATTGAATAGAATCGGTTGTTCATCAATATATATCAATCATTTAGAGCGTGAGATAATCACAACAATACTTCAAAGTAAAAGATATTTATTAATTTTCAATTTGTAGCAAGCTCTGGGTGAAAACAAACAAATACTAAACCACAAAGAATAGATGCAACTTAGATCAGTGTCTTATTTCCATTGGAGGAGTCAAATTCACAAATACCTAAGGGTTTACAACAGATTCAACCCATAGCATATAAGATGTTTGATAATATCACCTTACAATATCACCAATATGTAACCCTAACTCAATACTACTTATCAAATCCTTGTACAAAACGTATCAACCTACAATCTCATTTAAGAATTTTAATTAATTCCTTGAATCAAAGCTAAAATAAGAATTGCACACACCATAACAATGAGATGAAAAAAATAACCCTTGATCACTTTATTCAAAATTCAAATACACTTGTACACAGTAGAGACATGAGCTTGAATTTATCAATCTAATTCAAATGCTAGTACTGTTATACAACATTATATCTCCATGAATTCAAAACCTATAATAAAAATGACTCAGAACCTAATTTGCATTTCCTCTGTAACTATCAGACTTTACGATTGCTCTGTAACTTCACCTAGACTCGACCAAAAATTTCTAACTTGCTAACCCGTACTTTTGGCCTTGAAATCCTTCTTATAGAAAATGAAGGAAAAAACAAGCATCAGGATAGAAAGTACACATGTCACCAACCAATTGAACCGCTTAGTGACATCTCAAAATTTAGTTACAACCGATATTCCCTTTGGAGAATCTTCTTGTTCTTTTACAATTCCCCCAATCAAAATATTCCAACTTAGGAACCCTTACAACTCATGTTTCTAGCACCACCATCTCCTACATCGTCAAATAAATCCACGTGTCAACATTCCCTTGATATTGTGATCATTAACCATCTTGCAACTCTTGATCATGTGATAGTGGGAAATCGTAGAACTTGATCTTTAGCAAACTTTCTCGTGCGGATGGTTGACAACTTTGACTTTAAATGTTGAACACCTTTTCTGTTTAGATTAAAATATCTACGCCAATTTAAAGCATGTGCATTTTAGATCCACTTTAGTAGCTCACTAGTTAATATACTAAGGTTAGCTTAATATATTAAAACATTCATAATGTTACTTCGGCCTCTCTGAATGTGACAGATGGTGCCTTCCTGTGATATCACGATAGAGTATTGAACGATCACGATATCACGGGAAGGTACCATCTGTCACATTCAGAGAAGTCGAAGGAACATTATGAATGTTTTAATATATTAAGCCAACCTTAATATATTAATTGGCAAGCTACTAAAGCGGATCTAAAATGCACATGCTTAAAATTGGCGAAGATGTTTTAATCTAAACAAAAAAGGTGCTTGGCATTTAAAGTCAAAGTTGTCAACCATCTGCATGAGCAAGTTTGTTGAAGATCAAGATCTATGGTTGCCCGCTATCACATGATCAAGAGTTACAAGATGGTTAAGGATCATGATATCAAGGGAATGTTGACACGTGGATGATTTTATTTTTAAAAAACTACATTGTTTCGTCAAACTTTCAACGAACCTCCAAAAACGTCGAACCTCCAAAAACGTCTGACGAATTTGCAATACGTCCAATGAAACTTTCATCGTAATGACTTGCCTATTTCATCGCAAGTTCAACGAACTTCTATTGTTGATCTGACACTTTGGCAAAGGCATGCCACTTGTGTTCTGGCTACGGTTCATCACTAGATTGACAAAATGTTTGTCGATATTCTGACAAACACCAGGGCCCTTTTTTTGTTGCGAAAACCAATGAAGTTTTGTCATGATTTTGACGTTTTAAAGATAGTCGGGGAAGCGACAAAAAATATTTCAGTGGTTCGTCGGTATGTCGACAATATATTTTTGATATTCCAACAAATGTTCGTCGGAAATTAGAGTCAAATACAGTAGTGCGATCCAAATAATTTTTCTTTTCTGAAACAAATTACTCGAAACAAATAAATATTTTTCTCCAATTTTTTTTATGAAATCCATAAAAAATATAATGATGGCTTGGGGGGGCATACGGCCTTCCCAAGAATTTTTTTTACCCAAATATGGTCAAATTTTATACAAAATTCATCTCTCAGGCCTTCTGATCTCAATAATGAGGTCCTTGAAACCCCAAAATGCAGCAAAAAAAATCTTCAAGACAACATCAAACCCTCAAATTTGGGAAGGAATTTACAACACTGGAGCTCTAATACCATGTGGGAGTAAATAGTGACTCCCCAACACCCCTAGGAATAGTTGCTAGACCAAAATATCTTCCATAAGAGAAAGAATGGCAAGAAATCTTTCTTCACAAATTGAAGATTGAATAATGGTTGAATATGGTTGAATGCAAATGTACATGAGATGCCTTGCTTAAAAAGGAAAGGTAGAGAGATAGGATTAGACAAGATCATGACAAGTGTCTCATTCCTATAACACGAGACAACTAACAAACTAACTACCTGGGAATCAAAAAATTCTAGCTAGATAAGATAAGTTATAGAAAAGACAACTAAGACTTCTAGAAAGAATCATTTTTCCTAGGTAAACTTAACATGTGAATATGTCCCCTAGCTACCTAGTGAGTGAATTAACTAGGTACAAGACATTTACTTAGACCAACACTAATCAGGGAAGCGGCACTAATGAAGAAGAAGAAAACTTTATAAGGAAGTTGAAGAGGGGTACCAAAAAGTTAAAAAGTACACTAGCTTTCTAATTTTTTAAGTGTGGAGAGATTGGTCATTTTGATTCTAAATATCCCTTAAAACATTCAAAAAATAGGAACAAGGATTCTAGAAGAAATAAGTTTAAAAATATTCTCTACTCAAAAGAATATTCCTTCTTTTCAAAGGATGATGAATATAATGGTCTAGATAATGAGGGTGAAATCTTATTCATGGATGCTAAGAAGACTAAAAATCAAACCAAAGATTCAAGGGTTGTGTGGATTGATTTTCATGCAAAAGATGAGGAAAACTCCTAGGTGATTGGAATTCATTGTTCCAACCACATGATAGGGGATAAGAGTGAGTTTATCAAGCTTGTGGGGTGCAATGGATGCATACTCAAACTTCGAGATGATACTTCAGTAAAGATCTATAGAAAAGGTACAAGTATTGATGGAATGCACAAGAAGATGTTCTTTGAAACCTCAAAAATAATGTCTCACCTTTTGGGAGATGGAACTAAAGGAGAATTAAGAGTCCTCCACCTATTTCACTTATGTTTCATTAAAGGAAACCAAGATCCCTCAACCAATTGGCTTGATTGAGGAATGGTTTAGATGGTTAGGATTTTTTCCTTAGGTGTGATCAAAGACAAAAGGGGAATCACCACTAAGCAAATTATTATAAAGGTGGAAATGAAAGCAATATGAAAATTTAGCTATATGACCTAGAAAATGGAATTTGAAAGCATGTAATAAGATTAATAAACAAAATAAAACAAAGAAGTACCTGGAGAAAAGAAGATGACTCAACAAGGCCTAAAAACCCTGAATATCACTACTTTTGAGGTGTACTGGGACTCATACGCCAGATTGGGTGATTTTGTCCCAGTATAGGGTTTCTAGGTAGGAATAAGAATCTCACAGTGACTATTTTGGATTTGCAAAAGATTGGAAAAAAGGAAGTACTAGGACTCATATGCCCAGATTATTGCAGAGTGTCTCATTTTTTTCATGAAGTGTCCCAAAAGCATAATTTTGAACTGAAACTTTGTGAGCCTTTGAAGATGGATCAAATAAGCACTTTCCCACTAGTTTCATGTAAATAGGTTGGATATCTTTCTCTAGATATGAGTTTTTGTGAGCCTTGATAACTTTTACAAAATTTTCCACTTTGTCATTTTGGTACTTTTGAAGGTTTCCAATCCACTTTTATTCAACCTATGAACCTACAATCACATAAAGAGAGAGAGAGAGAGAGAGAGAGAGAGAGAGAGAGAGAGAGAGAGAGAGAGAGAGTGATTTTTTGTTAGGGAATGAAGGTTTTCCTTGGTCAAACCCCATTTTGGTAATGAAACCTTAATGATAAATGAGACATGAATGAAATGGAACATGAAGCATAAGATGAAACAATAGAACCTTGTTTGAAACTTTGTAGATATGAAAACAAGCATGAAGTGGTTTCAGTGGATGTAGATCTTGATCATGATTCTTGATGAAATATAGTTCCTTTGAATACTTCAATTGATCTTGAACAATACATCACAACATTAGCTTAAAACCACATGCATGATGCATCAAGCCCTTTGACATGATCATGGATCTTTATTGTTGCAACAAATGATGAAATTTTCCCTTAAATGCCTTAAAAATGCTCTTGAATACTCTGTAACGTTCTTGTGAAGTCTTAGGATGCTTAAATCTTGATTGCTAGGTGAAATAATGATTGTAAACCTTTTTTATATAGACACTCCATCTAATTTATTGTTTATTAGATCCCAAATGCCGACATTCATAAAATTTGAATTCTAAATCCTAATTTCTCACTCAAAACCCTTAAAATTCCCCAAATGGACTCATATGCCCAAGGTGGCATATGGGTCCCACCTAGGGGGACTCATATGAGTCCCACCCTAGATTTTTGTGGTGAGATAATGTTGGGGAGTTATAAAATTGAATGTATTCTTTGAATGTGTTGGGATTTCAGTTGAAATAAGCCTTGGGATGCATAATAAAGGGTCTTAGGGGCCTATTAATGATGATTTGAATTAAATGCAAAAGGGCCCAAAACTTAGTGTGAAGATGTAAATAAATACACTTTACAACACTAAATTAAGGAAAAATTAGGTCTATTTAGCTTAAAAGGGCCCTAAACTTAATGTGAATGTGTAGAACACTTTACAAAACCAAATCAAGGCTACATTAGGTTTATTTTGATGTTAATCATTCTCAAATTAAGTGTGAAAAAGGGATAATTTTTTCTACACTACATTTATCCCCCACTTTAGTGAGAGGAGGAACTTGCTTCAAACTCGCACTTAAGTAGACAAATATGCATCAAGAGAGGTCCAAGTGTACCAATGTGGATGGTATAGGATAACAAAGATCAAAGGAGGTGGCCAAGCCCCCAGGATCCAAGATCCTACATCAAACCAACATAAACACAAAGGAACACACAAGGTGTATGATATGCAACATCAAGATACACAAGCATACTATTGGTTATTTTCCTTGCAACCTTAAATTGAAGGAGAAAAACAATGCCTAAACTAGGGGATTGAATGTTTAGGAAAATGGATCTAAACCGTCAATAGATTGAAGACAAGAAAAGCCAACGAACAAGGCTATGAAATCCTTTTGCACTTCGAGCTCCACAAGACTCAAGAGGGTGTTCCTAATTGTAGGTCCAAGCATATGATAAACTTGTCAAGCAATAAATTACAAACCCATGAAAGTGGATGTTTCTCAGGTATATGAGTGATGGGCATTCCATATTCTACAAGGTTTAGTCATAATCCCATTTGCATTGAACATTACTGAGAACACATAACTTAGATATCTTCATCTCAGACACATAAAGCCTTAACAGATAAAATTATCTTACATTCAACCTCTACACTCTTTCAAATATATTGAAGATATATAGAACAAAGATAACTTAAACAAAAATCAATTGAACATCAAAGTAAAAATGATTTTGAATGATTTAGATTATTTTTGAATTTTTTTGGGTAATATCATAGATCAGTGCATAATCCATAGGCATGGAGTCAAATCTAAGATAATGAATGCAAATTTAAAAAAATTATTTCAAATTAGTGGCTCTCTAACAATTAATGCCTTACATTAATGTAACCTCTCATATTAAGTTGCAAAATCATACTTGAAAATCCATTTCATTCCCTCAAACCCACAGTAATTTGCATGCAGAATTTAATTCTTTACTTGAAGAAACCTATACACAAATCCCACAACTGTAAAAATATTGCAATGACAAATCAACATATACTTGATATATTTAATCCATATGAAATTTGAGAACACAAAATGGAGATAACTTATGTAATATTTTTATTGTTTTGCTCAAACTAATTCATACTGTTATAGAAATCTATATATTCATTCACTTTAAATAAAACTCCAACTCCCAGCTAAGCATTCTATATTTTCTTCCCCTAAACCATAGATTTAGAACCCTTACAAATGAGAAAGAATGAGAATAAGAAGGAGAAGAGGAAACCCTAAAACTACATCATCAAGTGACACCTGGGTCCTTCATCCTCCTTCGATCTGTAACTACCTCCAACTCATGAAGACTCATCAATCTGCTCTTTGATTCACGCCTCTTGCACTTGCTTGCCCTCTAATAGAAAATATTCCTCATTATGATGACCTTCTTCATTATGCCATGTAGCTAAAAATATCTGCTTGTAGAAGCCCTCCATGAAAATCTTTCACACTTCTCTTTTCTATAAAAACCCCTTGACTGCAAGAAATCCCAATTTCACCTATGCATTAATCATTTACTCTCCCAGCAATACAAAGCCCTTTATTTCATGTTTGTAAAAAAAATCTATGAAATACTTTTATTTCACTACCCAACACTTTAAATTTTATTTTATTCACTTGTGAGGGCCTTAATTTTATATCGGGCAATAAAATTATTTACTCAAGCTTCTTCATTCTTTTATCTGTGCCTTTTATTTTAATTTACCTTCACACTTGAAGATTTGTATTTAAATGGTGAAGGCTTAATTAAAATTTATCGGGCTATAAAAATCATATTTCCCATGCATTTCATATTTTAATTTTACTCACCTTTAAAACATTATCAAATTCATTTAAAGAATAATGCAGCCAAAGTTTTCACGAAGGATTAAAATTCATTTAATCTAGAAAATTAAAAAAAATCTTGTGCCTCTTATTTCACACATTAATCAGCCATCATTTAATCTTTACATTAAATATTTAATAAGACCCCCTGAGTCCCACCACTTCTTTATTCTCGGCAAGTTACCATCGCCAATCTCTAATGCATTTGGGAAACAAAAACATTGATTAGTGATACGTGATGGGGAGCATCGTGTATTGCTAATGCACTTAGGAAAAGGAGACACATATCCGTGATGTGTGAAAACTCTCTTCTCCACCCAAAACCATCATTCCCCATACACATCAAAACCCCCCATGAAACTAGATGACATTAAGTTGTTGCTCGCAACTGTCAACATGAATCTTTGCAAACAATTTTGATACATTTTCACTATGAGTGCAAGTTGTAACTACAACATGGACATTAGGGTTTATTTGCAGTGGCTGTGGGAATACACTAGGTCACCTTTTCAATGTGACAATACAGAATGATTCAAATTTCTTTCTTATACTTCCATATTTGCATACATGTCTATCAGGATATTGGCAACTTCAACATCTAATAAAGATCCTCCTTCAATTATGCTTTAATGGATATCCACACCTTATTCAAAGGCTTCCATTTCAGTATATTCAAAGAAAATGGTCATAAGATTTGGGGAATATGTGCACCAATGTGACCTCAGGCCCCTCAAATGCCTCACCTTTGTGCCCATATGCAAAAAAAACATGAGCTTAGACTTACCCATGTTCAAGCATCTAAACAAATATGTCTCCTACATCAGCTCAATGTACTCAACTGTCCAATTTCTATTGCATTATCAAATAAACCTAATTCAGTTGGTACACTGGCTGCCTCCGTAGCACAAACTCTAATGCCTTACCATACAATTCGATAGCCTCCTTTTATCAATTACTATGGTTGTCATAGTAGCAGAACATTTTATCTCTTCTACACCAATCAATTCACAATACAATTTGCAAGCTCCAAGATGTGTAGCCTTCTCCAATATGATGTCGAGTTCTTGGATCCCCCTCTCATTAATATAATTTTTAGAATCATTCATCCCTTTTGTGTCGCCAAAAAGTGAAGCCTTAACATTTTTCACTCATTTGGGCCCTTTCTTGTGGTTTTTGGCCTAGTTTTGCTTAGATTCTAAGGTGTCTTGCAAAGGTATTGTGAAGTGTTTTAACACATTTCATCACTTTTTTGAGACCCTTTCATCATAATTCACCTAAAAAACCCCTTTCCAAGCTTTAGTCCAAAGTGTTGTAAGGTGTTGTTGTAACTAAGGTAAATTTTTAGGTTTTAATGATTAAATCATAATAAAAACAAACCCAAAGAAAGTAATGAAGCACAAAGGAAGCAGAAAATGAAAACAAGGAAAGATATCACCATATGTCTTCAACCTCCATGATTGACCTCTAGTACACCTTCTCTATTTATTTTAATATGATTTTTTCCCTCATATTATGTGAGCTACAATGACTATTCCTAGACTAAGCAAATGTTGAAGGATTTTAAATGGCTATGCAAGTAAAAATTAAGTTTTGCATGCAATATCAAAATCTACAAAATCACAAGGTTGGAAAATGACAAGTATGAAGTCAAAAATGAAATATGTAAGAGATGCAAGATTAGATGAAGAAGAAGAGGTTAAGAAGTGACAAAATGAGACTAAAATTGTTTTTTTATAGAAAATCCAATTTTAGGTGAATGGCCAAGATTGAAAGTTGACAAATACCCTAAGATCAAAGGTTAAAATGTGACAACCCACAATTAGGGTTAAGGAAACATTTGAAATGAAAGAGTGAGATTAGATTTGAGATGGACAAGAATGCATGTGACAAGAAGATATTGCACAAAAAAAGAGGAAAGTGGAGAATTAAAATAGAAATTAAAATTAATTCCCTCAAGAAGTGAGTTGGCTTTTTGAATTAAATATCAATTTTAATTCAAAAAGTGGTGGGAAATTAGAAAGTGGATAATTTTTGTTAGAATTGGCTATGGATGTCAAGATCTTGAGACCAAATAGAAAGCACAAAAAAGAGAGAATAGAATGTGACAAGAATAAATTGTTTTCTCATCAATATGATTGTGATATGAGGTGATTGATTTACAATGAGAGTGATAGGGAGGTTGGATGAAACAATCATTGTTTCATGCTCTAGGTCTTGTTTGGAAGACCTCTTTGGTGTCTTGCTTCTCCACCTTAACCTATAGGACCTTCTTCTTGTTTAGTTTCCCTTGGTTCTCCTTGCCAACCCAACTATCAACTCAATTCCACCTACCAAGTCAACCTTGGTGCAAAGTTCACAACTCTTCCTTAGCCCTTAATCTACCCTAAAGGTTAACATACTCCAAGACTAGAACTTAGCTTTGCAGGGGTGTGGAGGTGTTTCTAACAGGTTCAATCCATCTCACCATGATTCTTGAGGGTCCACCTAACTTCATTTGTCCATCGCTTCTACCAAACCCTCATCTAGGGTTTTAGTCCACTAGTCCTAAGAATTCCAATTAGGCCTCCTCCGAGAAAACAAGTTGGTTCTCCAAAGTTTCCCAAAGAACACAGAATCTTCCCTTAGGGTTCTTGGTCCTTGTGTCTCCCTCAAAGATTCTAGAGGTCTTAACCCTCAACTGTTCGTACACAGCCATAACCCTCAATTTAGCAAATTAGGCCTTTTTTAAGCCATTTCCTGACCACACAACAAACTGTCATTAGTTTCTCTCACCAAATGGATTGGTGGAGCTTCCTCCTCCATGTTATGAATTGGAAAGGCTCATACCTGCCCTCTCCACACCGTGATTTGACAGGAAATGTACACCCCTGCCAATCAAGTGCTTTGCACTTCTTGGCTCACCTAGGAGAAGATTTCCATGGTGCTTGCAGAACTATCAAGACCTCCTAACCCTACCATATGTACAAGCATGGAGTCTAGTCACAATTCTCATGGGGCCGTATGTTATGTACAGTGGGAATGTGATCTAAACCTCCATTTTCTACAAACAACCTACCAGATCAGCAAATGAAAAGAAACAAACAACTACAATAGTGCTTGAAACTGAACTAGAAATCTAAATTGCTACCACACAATGCTTAATCCACAAGTTTACTACATCCTACACTACCTACAGTAGAAAATTCAATCCATTTAAGCTCTACTATTTGACAAAAATAGAAATTCACACTAAAACTCCACTGTCTTCCTTGAATTCAAAAACTCCAATCAATGCAAATGCTTCCAACCTTGCTCTCAGGTTGAGGCACACCATAAATAGCTCACAAAAATAGTTAGTCTCAGTCTTAACTACTCCCTTGGCCGCTTGTGGCTTCCATTTAAGCCTTATTTGCAAACTTTTGAAAATCTAACACCTAGAAAGGTCTAACAATGTCTTAAACCATACTTGTAGCCAAAACCTCAACCTAGCCAATGGTCAACATGACCTTGAACAACTCAACACCTGATCTCAAATGCCACTAAGGCACAAACATAAAGGAACAAGAAGATGAAGATAAGTTGACCTAGACAAATTGGTCAAACATGACCTTCTAGACATCCTTCCTATGATGACCTATTGGGTGCTCCTGCACCAGAGAGACCCCTTGGTTATATAGACAAGGTGAGAAAATAGTAATCTTATGACATGAGACAACTGGGAAAAGCTATCACTCCACCTAAAGTGGAAAAGTGATAATGTGATAATCACCACAAATGGTGGATCACCCACAAAAGGTAGAGAGGTAATCACATGATATGTCCACAAAAGGTGGAAGTGATAAATTAATAACATGATAAGTCCACCAAAGGTGGAAAAGCTTCAACTACCTCCTATGTGGTCCCTAATTAAACTTAACTAAGGCGTAATCATGACCTAAGACAAGGTACAACACATTTAATTACACCAACACCCCCCTTAAGTAAAATTTAGGGAGAATATACACAAAAACAAACAATGCAATATGGGTCCCGACAACTAGGCCATGTTAGGTACCCATGTATAAATGCAATGCAATCTCTCATAAATAGAGAAAATGAGAAAACCCAGTGGGACAAAACTCCTCCCCAAAAGAGAGATGAAATACAGTAATGATATTTATCACAAATTCAATCAATATCCATCCACATAAAGGATGAAAAGAGAGACCATTCAACCCCCCCAATGAGATAACCTACTACAAGAGAAGCACTAAAAGTACACTATGGAGTAACACTCGAATACTCAATATGGAAAGCAAGGAAATATACTTTTGTTTGCTACTAAAACTATATGTGAGTCACTGATTGAATCAAGGTGGAATCATGATAAAGCAACAACAAACCCAATGCCAAGGAACACTGGAAAACTCGCAAACTGTCACATCTCTTTAGAATATATGAAGAAACAGTTAATTGAGAAATGATTTGAAACTAAAATGAAATGTAAAGAAAATGCAAACCTAGTGCACACAAAAAAGGAAATAGTACATGCACTAATGAATGTTCACATCTATCTCCATGATGAAAAATAACCTCAAATTTTTGTAGGAAAAAAATATGAAAAAATAGACTACACTACTATGAAGTGCTCAAAACTAGCTTTCCTTTGATATCTCGTTTGCCAAAAACGGACACCTTGGCCAAAAGTTATGAATTTTTCAAAAAACTTGAATTTAGTCTACAGGAAAACGGGTTTCTAGCAAAAAAATTTTCTTATGATTTGATTTCTAAAAAATCTACTCAATGTTTGTAGACAATAATAAAAACTCAGAAATATTTTGATGCTAAAAATAAAACCCAAAAATGATTTTTTAATCCAACAAGCAGAAGATGAAAAATTGAATTTTTTTTAACCTTCAGTCAGGAGAAAAATGACGTGCGACACTTTTTGGACAGCGATTTTCTCCATATCTGTGCAAGATATAAAAAATCTTAAAGATACCTAGTTCAAATTTTGGCCTTGGTTACAAAACTCAAAAATCATTTTTCATGTAAATGAGTGAAAGCTGGATTTTTGATGCAAAAATGATGATGGCTCCAAAAAAATGGCTTGCAACAAACCCTTGTTTGCAAAAATACAAATAGTGACCAAATTGAGTGAAACAAAAGGCAAATCTAACTTTCTTGAGCCTCCTGGATGCAATGGTGAGCTCAGATTTGCACTAGCAAGCTCCGATATGAACTTGCAATAAACAGCCAAAAATGGAACCTCCCCAAATCTGATATCTCTCTTCAGAAAAGACTCTTCACCCAACTCGCTCTAATACCGTGTTAGAATTGGCTATGGATGCCAAGATCTTGAGACCAAATGGAAAACACAAAAAAAAAAAAGAATAGAATGTGACAAGAATAAACTATATTCTCATCAATATAATTGTGATATGAGGTGATTGATTTACAATGAGAGACCCCTTGGTTATATAGCCAAGGTGAGAACATAGAAGGGCATAATATTATGACAAGTGTTGTAATATTATAACATGAGACAATTGGGAAAAGCTATCACTCCACCTAAAGTGGAAAAGTGATAATGTGATAATCACCACAAATGGTGGATCACCCACAAAAGGTGGAAGTGATAAAGTAATAACATGATAAGTCCATCAAAGGTGGAAAAGCTCTAACTACCTCCTATGCGGTCCCTAAGTAAACTTTTAACTAAGGTGTAATCATGACCTAGGACAAGGTACAACACATTTAATTACACCAACAATTTTAAATAAATGATTTTATTTAAAATTAGAAAGAAAGTTGTAGAAAATGGATAATTTTAAATAAATGATTTTATTTAAAATTAAGTTGTAGAAAGTGGATTATTTTGAATAAATGATCTTATTTAAAATTATAAAGATTATGGAAAGACTGCTGGAAAATCAAATAATAAATTGAAATTATTTGATTTAAGAGGTTGAGTTGGCTTTTTGAATTAAAAATCAATTTAATTCAAAAGTGAGACATGTAACAAGTTATTTTTTGATTTAAATAATAATTTAATTCAAAATGGAAAGAAGATGACAAATTAATAAACAATTAAATAAATAAGATTTTTTTAATTGTGAAAGAAGAGGATAAATGAATAAATGAATAATTAAATAATTAAAATAACTATTTAATTATAGTGGCAAGATGATAAATAATTAAACACATATAATTTATTTAATTATAGAAGACAAGGATATTAGTGACGTAATTAAATGAATAAATTTATTTAATTAATCAAAGGAGAAACAAAGAGATAATAATGAATTAATTAAATAATTAAAATTATTTAATCAATAGAAGACTTATGACATTAGAAAAATGGAATTAGCAAGTCTAGAACATTTTTATGTGTCTATAGTTGAAACTAATCCTCACACTTTTCTAGGTTTGTCATCGCTAAATCAACCCCTTCTTATGGCATAATGACCCCTTAATGCACTTATAGGTTTTACTTTAGTGTGTTTCGAAAGGCAATCCCTCTTAATCCCCGAAAACCACTTAAATTTTCCCAGGTGGACTAAGTCACCACCTTGGGCAACTTAGTCCCATGTGGCATAAAAATCAAATTTAATTCAAAATTCTTGCAGGATTTTTTCTTCTAAACCCTAAGGTCGGCCTATGATGAGGTATTTTTCAGAAATTAGGGCACAACATGTATAAATAAAGAGTTTTCCCCTCATTTCTTAATCTTTTTTCTAATCTTTTATCATCATTTTCACCCTAATTATTCTTCTCAATCACTCATCTCTCCTTCTTCTCAAGCAAGCTAGGGTTTGAGCATTCCAAGTCATCAAGACATCTTTTATGAAGCATTCAAGGGAATATTGTTGTAGCAACTCAAGATCTCTCATTATGGCAAGGTACTAAATCCATTATTTTATGTTCATACCTCATTATATTTTTTATTCATTTTGGTTTAGTTACCTAAAAGGGGTTTGACCAAGGCAAACCCCCATGCCCTAACAATTAACATTTTCTCTTTCTCTCTTTATGTGTTTGCAGATTCAGATACATTGAAGACTTTGAAGATTTGTTGAAGACCTCTCCTTGCTTGCAAAGTCTAAACATCTACAAAAAGTCACTTTTAGGTCTAAGAATCAGAGTTTCAGAAGCAGACACTTGTGAAGAATCGAAGTGCAGATCGAGGGCTTCCATTTCCACTCCCTGATTTTCAAAAATTTAAAAGTGGACTAAGTCGCCAACAGTGGCGACTTAGTCCCACTAAACTTGTTTTTCAGTGATTTTGTATATTCATACACCCGTTTGGCAGAAACAGGCTCTGAACTAGTTTTTCCATATCTGAGACTAAGTCACCCAGATTGGCACAAGTGTCCCAGTTGGCTTTTGCAACAATTTCATTAGCATTCCAGACCTCCATCTCATCCATTTTCAACCCCCAGGTGCACACATTCTATCTCACAAATTTTTGTTTTGTTTAGTTAACATTTCTAGGTCATTTTGTACATGTTTGCATATAATATTGTGTTTTCCAGCACTTTGCATTTCTTTAGTTTAGCATCAATAAATCATTTCCTTTTCAGTTTCCAGCACTTAGATCATCACTTTTCACACACACATCACATAACAAACCCCTAATCTTGAATGGACCCTAAAATTCAAGGTGTGAAAGAGAGCCAATGTTCTCATTATCTTCTAGGTGAAAACCTCTAGAAGCCCATTGGGGAATCCTCTTTCCCCTTTTATTTTTGGTGGTTCATTTCTTAATCTTTGAATGTAATCATATGCATTTTGGTATCCCTATGTATCCTTTTAGGTGAAAAACCCTAGAAGTGTTAGAGAACCCTAAGTGGGTACCAAAATATTCAATACATTTTGGTGAACCTAACATTCCTACACCCTTCTTTTCTACTTTGGAGTCCATTTTCATCCTATATTTGCATTGCCTTGCATTTTGCATTGTTTAAGTTTCATTCTAGGGTTTCACATTTTTCCATGCATGAAAGTGTTTATAATTTGCATTCTTGAATCTCAAATCATTTTCAACCCTACCAAATCTGCACCTACCTTTATTCTTCTAATCATCCAACATCAAACCCATCCAAAACAGTTTCAAATTTCTAAAAAAATTGAAAAAAAAACCTAACTGGGACTAATTCGCCATTCTGGGAAACTTAGTCCATGTCCAAATTTTTCACTATTATAGCACTAGAAACCTCATTTATGTGCTTTCTTAGCCTCCTAGTATCATATACTATAAGTCTGGAAAGTTTTGAGAACACAAGTTTTATGCTTCTAGCTTAAAATCATCAATTTAGGGTGCTCATTCTTGAAATGATTTCATCATTAGATCTGAAAATGCTTACATTTCTAAAATTTTGCATCACATTGATAAAAGTGTTTTTCACTTTTGTATATACAATGTTTCTATTCATAAAAATTTTCTTAAGTTTTCTAAAAGTTTTTTTCATTCTTGCATGTACATTATTTACATTCTTAAAGCTTAGCATATATTGAATAAAAAGGTTTTGTATTTTTGCATATACATTGTTTATATTGTTGAAACATTGCATGAAATAGTTGTATATACTTTTCATTTTTATTCAAACAATGCTAGTAGCTTACAAATCTAGACATGCTAAGAAAAATTTCCTACCCCCTCCCTATGAGAGTGTTTTAGCAAAAGAAGAGACAACCTTGGACATTCCTAACGATCATATTTGTTCTTCTCCCAATATCTCTCCTCTTGGTAATGAAGATACTTTGTTAGAAGAATCAATCAATGAGTTATGAGAATCCTAGTTGTTTCTCTCCTCTTACTTCTCTTAGTGGACAAGACATTACTAAACAAGACAACACAAACATAGCTACTCATGACAATAACATTTGTTCTTCTCCTAGTATTTCTCCTGATTGTGAAGAAGAGACTTTGTCATTAGAAAACATAGATTGTGAAGGTCATGAGAATCTTGGTTGTCCCCATTCACCTAAAAACATCCTCATTAAGCATGAAAATTCAACCATTGATCATTCCCCTCTTTGTGATGAAGTCATTTTAGAAGACCCAACCTTTGATTTTCAAGAGCAGTTAGTTTGTCATTCTCCTCAAACCCTTCCTCCTAGGGAGGATATCATGATACACAATAAGCATAACAATTATAATAATAATATCATATCCTTAGAAGCAAATAAATAGACAACCTCAGTCTCTCCCTTGCTCAAGCATGTTAATATTATTCAACCTCAACTCATCCTTTATCCTCTTTCAACCAAACAAACCAAACCCAACTTCATCCTCTAGCCACCTAAGAATAATGTGTTACAACAATTGAGTCATAATACCATTGCTCATAGACATTACACACAAAACAATCCATGCCAACAACAACCAAACTCAATCCCCTTACCTTTACCTAATCCCATCTTACCTTCTACCCCTCGATTAAATTCACTCCTTAAGGAGTATGACCTTTTTGACCAACTAAGGCATACTCCTACTAAGATATCATTATGGGATCTCATTCAAGTCTCTCCTCACTATCACAACATGATTCAGAATTCCTTACAACAAGTTCCTATCCCTTCTATTGTGCAACCAAATGATATAGCAGCTATTATTCACGGAATCAATGCTGACATTATTTTTCACCAAAGTGAGATCCCTCCTTTGGAAGTACAAAAACAAAATGAATCTTTGGTAATAATCTCTCAATAAAAAACAAAAGGGATCAAGATAAATCTTATAGATACTGGCTCTACCCTTAATGTGTGTAGTGTCCACCTTCTAGATAGGCTTGGCATTGATCGATCAATCACCAAGCTTGATTCTCTATCTATCAAAGGCTTCAAAAATGTCACTAAGCAACCACTCAGTGTGATCACTATACCTCTTAAAGTTGGAATGACAACATTAGAAACCAAAATCCATGTTATGCCTCATAAAATTTCATATAATCTTCTCTTAGGGAGGTCGTAGATTCATGCAATGAATGGAGTGCCTTCCACTCTTCATCGTAAGATGAAGTACACCTACAACAACAAAGTGTACACACTTGAAGCTAACCCTAAACCTAATAGTTTCTTAAACATTGATAAATCCAAAGAGAATCACTTCAACACCTTAACACCAACCACCCAAGTGGAACCCGTACAAAAAACATCCCTATACAATGATTGGGGTTCCTTAGAATTCACACCTTCTTTAGTAGGAGAATCCAAGATCAAAAACAAAGACTCTGAAAAGGAAATGTAGTCTTGTCACCACAAGACTTGGCCAATCCTTCGAAAGCATCCACCTCAACTACTTTAGATAAAGAATCCAACAATGAGCAAACACCCAATCTAAAAGCAATGAAAAATCTTTATGGGACCTCATGAAACAACTTGGCTATTATGGAAAAGGATGTGGTGCTAACGAACAAGGTATCTGCAACCCTATCGAGCCTAATACACAAACAACCCATCATGGTCTTGGTTATTTTCCTTTAATAGGAATCATCAAGCCTTCACCTCACATCAACACCATCCCAAATCACCGTTATAAACCAACCTTAACACGAGTGCATCCTACACTAATGGACACTAGTGGTCTCAAAAGTGAACCTTTATAGCACTTGAGCAACACAAATGACTCTTCACTTAACACAAATGTCATCTCACAACCCACTACTGATTTAGATTTTGCACACTCCTCCACAGGAGTGTACAAAAGCTCACAATCTATAGAGCCTTGCGTAGGTATGACATCTTGTACCAAGCAAGACCCTCCTTTGTTAGATAATAAAGGAACACCTTCAACCCTTGATCAAGAGGGTATCTTGTTGAGACTCCTCCAAGATCACTTGATCTCCCTTCCCCAAAGAACTCAAAAGAAATGCTACCACAAACATTCCTTTTGTGCCTACCACCAAGTTAATGGTCATTATACTAATGAATGTAAGACCTTGAGTAGAAAAATCCAACATCTTAAGGAGTTTGGTGCTCTCCCTTATGTGGGGACACCTAATTCCTCTAATCAATATTGATTTTCACTCTACCTTACATTTCCTCAATCCTTGTGGCTCACTCTTTTTCTGCACTAAGTGGGGGCAAGGGGTTAGGTAGCCTTTTCCCTTGTATGTCACTTGTCATTGTTTCTTTTGGCTAGTTGTTAACCTTTCATGAACATATAAGAGGAAGCTTCAGATGTGGACGACATGTCTTACATTGACTCGCATGTGACATACTACCCCTTCTTCATGATGTAGCTTATTGGAAACATATGACTTGGCATAGGGCTTTCCAAACAAGCTCTCATTTCTTCCTCTACTTTAAAGCATTTTCTCACAGTAATGGTGTTAGCAACTTCTTTAAAGTGGGGGCATACATCTACACTCACATTTCATTCTGCGATTTTATTTTTCTTGTGATTCCCTATCTTGGAAACATTATGTATAATTTTGCTCAAGATGAGACATTGCACTTGTCCTTTCTTTCAAAAAAGATGAGACCATTTGCACGTTTCCTCTCTTGGAAACATTATGTATGATGTTCCTTAAGATGAGACATTGTACGGACTAAGAAAAATCCCTTTGAACATTGCTTACACCATCTTACAAAATTCATTTTCTTTTGTGGCACCTTATCAAAGTTATCAAGAGGTATAACTTTGATATGGTTTGAGCAGGAAGCCCATCCAATGGCATGAATTTCCCCATAGCCACCTATGTGTGTGTGAGTACATGATAGCCATGTACATGTTTCTCACCCTTTGGGCCTTCTCACTCAGCAAATAACCAAGAGTTTTGTTGCCCCAAACTGAGTATGCATCTTTTTGGACAAACAGCCTAGATTTGATCCACAAGTAGCTAGACAAACGGTCAAAGCTTGATCCAACCTTTCATTATTTTCTCCATTCTAGTTCTTGTCATTGCATTATCATGTATCTCATCTTGCTGCAAATCATTCACCCTTGAATGTGTCCTTTTGCATTGATGTCAACTTGACTTAGGATCTTGAATCCTAGGGGATTGACCACCTCCTTCATATTTCTCATTCTTCACCAGTCATGCCACTTGGCTACTTTAGTGTGAGTTTGAAGCAAGTTCATCCTCACACTAAAGTGGGGCTAAATGTGTCGCTAAAAAGTGTAGCCTTGACACTTTTCACTCATTTGGGCCCTTTCTTATGGTTTTTGGCCAATTTTTTATTATATAATAAGGTTGTAACACATTTCCCCACTTTTCTGAGACCCTTTCATCATAATTCACCTTAAAACCCCCGTTTCCAAACCTTAGTCAAATGTGTTGTAAGGTGTTGTAATTAACCCACACTTTTCTAGGCTTTTCATCACTAAATCAACCCTTTCTTATGGCATAATGACCCTTTAATACACTTATAGGTCTTACTTTAGTGTGTTTCAGAAGATAATCCCGACAAACATCAATAATTACCTCTTAATCCCTGACCACTTAAATTTTCCCATGTGGACTAAGTCACCACCTTGGGTGACTTAGTAACATGTTCCATAAAAATAAAATTTAATTCAAAATTCTTGCAGGATTTTGTCTTCTAAACCCTAAGGTTGGCCTATGATGATGTATTTTTGGGAAATTAGGGCACATGTATAAATAAAGGGTTTTCCCCTCATTTCTTAATCTTTTTTCTAATCTTTTATCATAATTTTCACCCTAATTCTTCTCAATCACTCATCTCTCATTCTCAAGCAAGCTAGGGTTTGAGCATTCCAAGTCATCAAGACATCTTTTCTAAAGCATTCAAAGGAAAATTATTGCTACAACTCAAGATCTCTCATTATGGAAAGGTACTAACTCCATTAATTCATGTTCATACTTCATTATATTTTCTATTCAATTTGGTTTAGTTACCTAAAAGGGGTTTGACCAAGGCAAACCCCCATGCCCTAACAATCAACATTTTCTCTTTCTCTCCTTGTGTGTTTACAGATTCAGGTACATTGAAGACTTTGAATATATTTTCAAGACCTCTCCTTGCTTGCAAAGTCCAAACATCTACAAAAAGTCACTTTCAAGTCTAAGAATCAAAGTTTCATAAGTGGACACTTGTGAAGAACCGAAGTGCAGACCGAGGGCTTCCATTTCCACTCCCTCATTTTCAAAAATTCAAAAGTGGACTAAGTCGCCAATAGTGGCGACTTAGTCCCACTAAACTTTCTTTTCAGTGATTTTTGTATATTCAGACACCCATTTGGCAAAAACGGGCTCTATACCAATTTTTCCAGATCTAGGACTAAGTCACCCAAATTGGCACAAGTGTCCTAGTCAGCTTCTGCAACAATTTCATCAACATTCTAGACCTCCATATCATCCCTTTTCAGCCCCCAATTGTGCACATTCTATCTCACAAATTTTTTTTTAGTTTAGTTTACATTTCTAGGTCATTTTGTACAAGTTTGCATATAATATTGTGTTTTCCAACACTTTACATTTCTTTAGTTAAGCATCAATAAATCATTTCCTTTTCAGTTTCCAACACTTAGATCATCATATTTCACACACACATCACATAACAAACCCCTAATCTTGAATGGACCCTAAAATTTAAGGTGTGAAAGAGAGCCCATTTTCTCATTAGCTTTTAGGTGAAAAACCCTAGAAGCCCATGGGGAATCCTCTTTCCCCTTTTGTTTTTGGTGGTTCATTTCTTAATCTTTTAATGTAATCATATGCATTTTGGTATCCCTCTCTATCCTTTTAGGTGAAAAACCCTAGAAGTGTTAGAGAACCCTAAGTGGGTACCAAAATCTTTGATACACCTTTAAATGAAATGTCAATAGAAGAATGCATCACATTTGAGTCACTTTTTGCAGCTCAAGAGTCTCCTCTTGCTTTATGAAAATTATCGATTTTTAGTTCCATGGCGCCAAGCACCCATTAGGGAATACGTTGTATTTGTATCCATCTTCAATGCATCCCCAATTCTGAATTTGATCACCTCTCACTCAAAGCTTAAGTTGAAACTACAAGACTTGATGTGTGTCCTCATATTGAGGAAACCCTAACCACATTAGCCTATAGAAAAAAAATATTTTTTACCATTATGTAATTGTTTAAACAATCCAACAAGATTAAAAAGTGATGCGTCTTTATCCCATGGTGAGATAAGTGAAAGACCATCCTCCTCTGATATTACAAAATAATCACTTGGAGGTACTTTACCTGGATACTTCTTCAGAGTGGGAATTCCTTCTTCAATTTTCTTTTTATAGACACACCCTAACTATGATTATGGGAGTCAGCTCTAGGTCTTTTTCTCATAATGCACTTGATAATGATATTGAAATATTAATAATCAAAACCTCTACCTATGCTCCCTTGGAAAATCTTTTAGAAGTGAAACATTTCCATGGAATACTTTCAAATGAGCTTTCTAGTCTAGAAACTCATTGTTGGAGAACCAAGAACATCAATTTTCATACCATGCTCTTTCATCTAATTAGCAATCACATCTACTTAATCCTCTTTTGTTCCTTTATCTCTCACCATATCCATCAACCTTAGAGAAATATCACTATCCATTTGATCTCACTATTGCCATGAACATGAAAATTTCATGTGATTTCCTTGTTCAAAACAAGTTACTTGAAGTGATTACAACATTGCAACACTTACAACTTCATGACTATGTAAAGCATGTTGAGTCCCCATGTGGGCCCAGCTAAAAAAAATGTTTTGAAACAAATTTCATCCTCAATTGACTTGACACTACTTCTACAAGCATCTGAAATGGAAAATTGAAGTGGGTTTTCATTAAAATTTGTTCTCTAGCATATTTGCACAATGGTCAAAACTAGCCTAGTGGCCTCTAGAATCACCCTAGAAAACTAGTCAAACGACCTTGTGGAGTCATGAAAAATCATAGAATGTAGAAATTTGAACCAAAAACTGGTTTGGAAAAAGAGATCTCAAGGTGCAAGATATTCAATGTTAAAGTGGCTCAATTAGACTTATCTGCAATTGCAATTGTCCAGAACCAATTAGGGCTCACCAAGTCACCACTTCGAAAAAATACCAAATCACCTCTTGGGAAGCTTCCACTAGAAACAATAGATCATTTAGGTCCATTGAGTATGTATAAAAGAGGTATTTAATTCAATCATAATTCTTCACCAGATATTAAAGGTCAAATTTGACTTCCTTGAAAAGTTCTAGAAATGTAGATGTAAAAAACAAAACAAACTGCATTTGCTTTTGACCTAGGAAAAATATCAAATCTGATCTTATGACACTGAAAATAGACCAAGGATCATATGAATGTGGTAGGAATGTAGACCACCAATCCATTTTTCATGATGATCATCCAACTATGAAATATTAACCCGAACAGGAAGCTACTTCGTAGCACTGAGAGTTTACAAACAGAAAAAAAATCCCATAACCCTCCAACTTTTCTTTTCAAAACTTATCACAGGAGGCTGAAATTAGATATACAAGTTCACATATGTCAACTGAGTATTCCCACCAAAGGATTTGACATGAAAATTAACTAGCTCCAAATTTTGACCTTCCAAAGTAGGTCACTGGGGCAGATTTTTTAGGTATTAACCCGAACAGGAAGCTACTTCGTAGCACTGAGAGTTTACAAACAGAAAAAAAATCCCAAAACCCTCCAACTTTTCTTTTCAAAACTTATCACAGGAGGCTGAAATTAGATATACAAGTTCACATATGTCAACTGAGTATTCCCACCAAAGGATTTGACATGAAAATTAACTAGCTCCAAATTTTGACCTTCCAAAGTAGGTCAAATTTGACTTCCTTGAAAAGTTCTAGAAATGTAGATGTAAAAAACAAAACAAACTGCATTTGCTTTTGACCTAGGAAAAATATCAAATCTGATCTTATGACTTTGAAAATAGACCAAGGAGCATATGAATGTGGTAGGAATGTAGACCACCAATCCATTTTTCATGATGATCATCCAACTATGAAATATTAACCCGAACAGGAAGCTACTCGTAGCACTGAGAGTTTACAAACAGAAAAAAAATCCCAGAACCCTCCAACTTTTCTTTTCAAAACTTATCATAGGAGGCTGAAATTAGATATACAAGTTCACATATGTCAACTGAGTATTCCCACCAAAGGATTTGACATGAAAATTAACTAGCTCCAAATTTTGACCTTCCAAAGTAGGTCACTGGGGAAAATCTGAATGGGGACGCATGCCCCTTATGAGCATGGTGAGATTCTAGATCTCTGGGGAGTAGACCAAGTGCCAAAAACATTGGATGGCAAAGTTTTTGTTCAAATTTTTTCAAACCACATTTGATGGCCCCATGCCACCAAATGAAAATAAGAACCAATGTTTGCCTCTATCAAACACCATCCTATTGAAGGAACTGATTTCCCTCAACCCAGATTTATCTCTACCATACCACTACAACAATTATATCTCTCTTCTTTTAAGCACAAATATGTGCTTACCACTAAAATCTATCTGATTACAAACATTGCCACCAACATCTCTCACAACTTTTCTAAGCATACCATTGCTAATGTAATATTTTTCATTATGCATTGTATAACAAGGCATAAACTAAAACTTTTCATCATCACATGACACATATGTGTTATATTCATAACATGAAACATATTCACCTTGAAAATAACATTCCTTACTCTTCATCTTATTGTCATGCTCCATCAAAATACCTCCCCACAACACTAGAAACTGAAAGTATTCATTCTCTTCCAAGTAGTTGGCATCATGATACTCAACCTTACATGGAACATCTATATCAAATGTAAAATATTCATAGGAAATTCCCTCAAGGAGCTCATCAACATGTTGCTTTGTTTGCTCAAGGCCACATTCTAACCCTATGTTAGATGCATCATCACAATACTCAACAAAGAGTGGATTATCTTTGCACCAATAAGGATCATCATTTGTCATCTCTAGTGAAGATGGAGGCTTATCAAATAAGGTATTTTCAATTACACTCATTTTTTATGCAAATATTTTTGCATCCTTAGCATGCAACTCTACCTCTTCCATATCATCATTATACTCTGAAACACCACCGTCACTAGAAGAACATACAGATAGATTTTCAACTTCATTCACATCATCAATAGTTAACATCTTTGAGTCACATTCTAAAAAAAATTCATAGGAAGAAATTTGTTCCTTCTCAAGCAAACATGTATTCCCATCATTATCAACATATTTCTCATTTGCAGCCAAATATTCCATCTCTACTTCATGAGGATAATCACAAGCAACAAAGAATTGAGCATACTCAATTCCTTCATAATTACTACAGCAAGATGACTCATCAATATTGAAACTATGTTCAAAAATTTCAAACCGAATGCTCAGTCTTATGTCTTCCATGGGACAAGTGTTGAAATCTTCAAAAAAAATAAAACCACACATTTCACTTGCTTCACTGAGGTATGCATTTTCAAAATTTTCTCTACTCTCTTCTTCCTCATGCAATACCTCATTGCTTGACTCATATGGGGTAGCAACATCATTATCATTGCAGATTGAAAACACAATAGTTTCTTGATGATTATCTCTAATCTTTTCAAAAAAAGAGAAAAGTATTCACACACTTGGTCAAGCATAACAGGCTTCAACTCCTTCGGCAGAGCACTCAAACCTAGTTCATAAGATTCATAAAATAAATCAATGCATACTAAATTTTCAGGTCTATGACACTTAGGAATTGCAGATAGAGTATTCATAAATCTTGTATAGAGATCATATGATGATTCTCCTTCATGTCTTCTTATACAAGAGAGAGCTTGACCCAAAACCATAGGATCATTTTTGCATACAACTTACTGACAACTTGTTTGAGATTCTACATGATCAACACCATGTGTTAGTGTGTAGGCTGGGGCAGCAAGGCTGTAAGTGTTATGACCTTCATTTTCAATTTCTGACTTACACCTTTCATCAACATTTGGTGCCTCAAGGTAGCAAACACTTGTAGAAAAACAACCCTTGTGCATTCGATATTTCCAATTGTTTTCAATGTTCATGGCTATATCATACACTTGATGCAAGGTTTTAGGATTCTTATCTCTTAATAGATAGCTCATCTCATTATCAAAAACTCCCAAATAAACAACCAAACACATTGCATCACTTAGTCTCAAAACCTCAGGAATATCCCTCAATGTTTTAGCAAATCTATAGTTAAATTTTGGGACCAGATCATCCTCTTCTTTCTCAATGCTCATAAATTTATTGATTATACAACTAGCATTGATTCTTTCACCAAATTGCTCCATGAACACTACTTTGAACTCACTCCAAGAATAGGAAAATCATGTTGGTAAATCAAAGAACCAATCTCTTGTATCTCCTTTTAGAGACTGAAAAAATAGCCTCATGATCACATCCTCATGATCTACCTCATAGTCATCCATTAAATTATTGAATTTTTATAGATGCTTATTAGATGATTCAGACTTCTCACCATTGAACTTTGGTATCTTATCTCTAATTTCAGATGGCATGACATTTGGGAAACCAAAAATTCCATCAAAATTTATGTCTCTATATCTTTCAATAAAGAACTTTCTTTTATTACATGATAGCAGTTGCACACTATGCATTGTTACACTTGGGTCCACACAAAGATGCATAGGTTGATAATACATTTTCTTACACCCTTACATTCCTTGTCATATTAACTTTGCAGTTACAAAGGGAAACTCAAACTTCTTTTACAACATGATCTTAAGCTTTTACAATGAAAATTCCATTCTCAACTTGCTTAAAATCTTTAAATGAGTTTCACTAAAGATATTGCATACTTCACTTCATAATAGACACTACAAATTAACTCAGAAGTATGTAAAATAAACACTACTATTTCACTTTCAAATATTGTTTTCATATACAAATTTATCCTTCTTGAAAACCAAACAATGAAAAAATACCTGGAAATGTTGCAGCTACTACAAATTCTTCTTCCTGATTGGAAATATTTGTAGATTTGAAATGCTCTTCACATTTTCAACGGGTTTTTTAGATAGAGGACTAAACTTCAAGCAGTATGAAGCTCTTTCAAAGATAAATTTCATTTTGGGTCTTCTCCCACAACAGAGTCACACATAAATTTATTTAAATTTGTTGCAACACAACCACCTCTGGGTCTGAAAACTTCTCAATATTTGAACTAGATGTTCAGATTCACAAAATTCTTAACTCTATGCAAATGGATACTCCTCTGATTCTCCCCAGTGGAGTCGCCAATCTATTGGTTATTTTCCTTGCAACCTTCAATCCTAAGGAGAAAAACAATTCCTAAACTAGGGGATTGAGTGTTTAGAACAAGGGATCTGCACCATCAATAAATTGAAGACAAGAAAAGCCAACAAACAAGGCTATGAAATCTTTCTACACTTTGAGCTCCACAAGACTTAGGAGGGTGTTTCTAATTGTAGGTCCAAGCATATGATAAACTTGTCAAGCAACAAACTACAAACCCATGAAAGTGGATAGTTCTCAAGTATATGAGTGATGGGTATTATATATTCTACTAGGTTCAAGCATAATCCCATTTGGATTCAACATTACTAAGAAAAAATAACTTAGATATCTTCATCTCAAACACACAGAGGGTTAATAGATAAAATTCTCTTACATTCAACCTCTACTCTCTTTAAAATATAATGAAGATATATAAAACAAAGATAACTTAACAACAAGCAAGTGAACATCAAATTAAAAATGGTTTTGAATGATTTAGATTGTTTCTGAAAATGATTTGGGTAATATTGTAGATCAATGCCTAATGCATAGGCATGGAGTCAAATCTAAGATCATGAATGCAAATTTAAACAACTTATTTCAAATTAATGGCCCTCTAACAATTAATGCCTTACATTAATGTAACCTCTCATAGTACTGCATAATCATACTTGAAAATCCATTTCATTCCCTCAAACCCACAGTAATTTGCATGCAGAATTTAATTCTTTACTTGAAGAAACCCATACAAAAATCACACAGCTATAAAAATATTGCACTGACAAATCAACATATCCTTGATATAAAAGTAAAAATATTGCAATGACAAATCAACATATCCTTGGTATTAATTTTTTCTTGTTTCTCTTTTTGTAAATTATATTGTTCTCTTCTTGTAGGTTTTCCATATTGTAAACTAATTAGTTGACATTATTGATCTTTTTATTTTATTTTTAAGATGATGTATATTTTTTCTTACCTATTATATTGTGATAATCAAGACATTGAAATTCTTAGTCATCTTTTACTAGAATATAACAGACAAGAATTGCATTATCTTTGTTGTTGTTTTGTTTTAAACTCTTTGGTAATTTGTTCATTTTTTTCTTTTTTACAATAGTGTTGTTCCCTTATTGTAGTTTTTTGTAATAATGTAAATTAATTAGTTCACATTGTTGATCATGCTTTAATTTTTCTAAATGTTTGATAATTTTTTCCTTTTTGACCTCTCTAATTTGTTTTAGTTAATTTTAATCCAATTTAATGTTGTTGTCATTTTGTTTTCTCTATTGTTGTGTACTTCCTTCATTAGTTAAATCTATTATTTGTTTCTTATTTTATTCTCCTTTTTTTGCAAATTTATCTTTTTTCTCGTCCTTCTATTGTCTTGCTTAATCCTTAGTATTGTAATTTTTAAAATTTTGGGTCTTTCTATCCCTTCACCTCCCCTCAACCTTTTATCTACCCAAGTTTTATTTTAATTTTTCACTCTTCTCTCTATTTGCATTGCATCCTGATGATGGATCATGGAGTATGATCTAAAATTTTGATGTAAAATTTCACAAACAGTTTTAATCCAGAAATCTTATTGCTATATCCTTGATATAGTTAATTCATATGCAATTTGAGAACACAAAATGGAGACTTCTGCAATATTTTCATTGATTTTCCCAAATTAATTGATACTATTATAGAAATATATACATCCATTCACTATAAATAAAACTCCAACTCCCAGCTAATAATTCTCTATTTTCTTCCCCTAAACCATAAATTTAGAACCCTTACAAATGAGAAAGAAGGAGAATAAGAAGGAGAAGAGGAAACCCTAAAACTACATCATCAAGTGTCACCTAGGTCCTTCATCCTCATTGGATCTATAGCTTCCTCCAGTTCATGAAGACTCATCAATCTCCTCTTTGATTCACGCCTCTTGCACTTACTTTCCCTCTAACAAAAAATATTCCTCATCATGATGACCTTCTTAATTATGCCATGTAGGTAAAAATATATTCTTGTAGAAGCCCTTCATGAAAATTATTTCACACTTCTCTTTGTTGTAAAAACCCCTTGACTACAAGAAATCCCAATTTCACCTGTGCATTAATCATTTACTCTCCCAGCAATACAAAGCCCTTTATTTCATGTTTGTAAAAAAAATCCATGAAATACTTTTATTTCACTACCCAACACTTTGAATTTTATTTTATTCACTTGTGAGGGCCTTAAACTTATATCGAGCAATAAAATTATTTATCCGGGATTCTTCATTCTTTTATTTGCACCTTTTATTTTAATTTACCTTTACACTTGAAGATTTGTATTTAAACGATGAGGGCTTGATTAAAATTTATCGAGCTGTAAAAAGCATATTTCTCGTGTATTTCACATTTTGATTTTTACTCACCTTTAAAACATTATCAAATGATAATATTAAAATGAGTTACGAGGGGCCACCATCATTTACTCCATACAAACATCTATTGGAAAATGTGCCTCAACTTGCTAGCTTCAACCTCTATTAAAGACTTGGTAGTTTTCCCTTTGGAGTTCATAACTTTACCTCCATACTGCTAGGTGTTTGTGGAAGAGGTGCGGTAGCATGGTTTACCTCCATACCGTGGGGGTCTCTTGGTTGTCTGGTGGTAGCACGGTATTACCACCATACCGTGGGAAATTTCATACTCTCTAGTAGTAGCACAGTGATACCGCCATACCACAGGATCTTTTATGTAGAGGCATAGTAGTGCAATGATACCACCATACCACGAGAACCTTCAACATGAAAAATAGTAGCATGGTGCACCATCATTGCCTAGTAGTTGTGTGGCAATACCACCATACCACGGGGATCTCTTGACTGCCTAGTGGTAGCGCGGTGGCAATGCCATACTGCAGGTGTCTACAAGTTGTGACGTGCTAGTGCAGTGTATACTGCCATGCCATGAGGGCTTCACACTTGTCAAGCGGTAGCATGGTATACCGCCTTACATTGGGGGTCTTTTGGATGATGAGCGGTGGCACAGTGGAAAGGAGCACAAGGAATAGTTGATAGTTTAGTGTGATAGTCAAAGTGATGGATGAATGATGTATCGACACGTGGCATGATGTCATTTTATGATTTTACATTATTGTTGTAATTCAACAATCATTGGTTGAAATCTTTATCTTCTGATAGCGATATATTTTCATTAAATGTACAATCTGACTTGGGGGTTGACAGAGTGCACATGTAGTAAATTCTCTCTAACCTATTTTAATGTTGGGTGGCCCAATGTGTATTGTAGGGCGGTGAGCATAGCCAAAGAATGAAGAAATCTTGTCAATGAAGCAAGTAATTAAATATACCCTAATGGTTGTTGGAGAGTGTAAGTAAGAGAATTCATTATATGCTTTACAAGCATTGTAATAGTGTGTGTATGTAACGAATTGAAGTCTATGATTGGAGGTTGACCAAGGGGATGCTGTTGTGAGCTAACATCTGAGAGTGAAGTCTATAACTTTGTATGTAATTCTTTTTACTGTATACAAAGTGACTTTACTTGGTGTGGTGGGTTTTTCTCCCGTAAGGGTTTTCCCCCATATATCTGGTGTTATTTTTGTGTGTGTGATTTATCTTTGTCTATCCTATTGTTCTATGGATGGGCATCTCAAATGTATGAAATTTATTAAGTGAGGTTTCTTTTGTACTTTACTTTTGAGGATTTTTCATTAGGAAGGCATTTTCCACACTGTTGTCTTTTTCCTTGCAAGTGGTATCAGAGCCTAGCTAGTTGTGTTATCCTTGTGAGTAGGGCTGGTTTTTTGTGCTAATCATGTTTCAATGGGCATCTTGCAAAAGAAGAACCGATTTCTTAGTTTGTTGTTTGAGATGGCAAGTACATCAGGTAGAGTAGAAATTGAAAAATTCAATGGCGACAATTTTGAGTTGTGGAAACTCAAAATGGAAAACTTATTGGTGGATAGAGACCTCTAGATTGTTTTGTATGGAACTATGCCACAAATTATGAAACAAGAAGATTGGTACCTCATAGATAGAAAAGCTAGAGGTTTGATAAGACTTTGTCTGGCCGATTTTTTACTCATGAACGTCCATGAGGAGAAGACTGCAGCTTCATTATGGAAGAAACTTGGTGACATTTATCAGGGAAAGTCTTTGGTGAATAAGTTATTCCTAAGGAAGTTGTACTCCTTAAAGATGGAAGAAGGTGTATATGTAGTAGACCATTTGAATTCGTTAAATATGATTGTTGCTCAATTGGCATCTGTGGGTGTGAAGATAGAGGAGGATCATTGTATGTTTTTGTTATGCTCCTTACCTGACACTTGGGACCATTTGGTAATGGTTATTGGAAGTACAACTACTACTTTCAAGATGGAAGATGTAGTTGTCTCACTGCTGTCAGAAGAAATGTGGAGGAAGTCTTCTGAGATGGCCAAAGAGGCTCTTGTTGTTCGAGGTAGATTGACGGAGAGAGGCAAGAAGAAGGAAAAGAATTCTAAATCCAAATCTAAAGGGAGATCAAAATCTCCTGGTAAAAATTCCAAGGTGAAATGTTGGAATTGTGGGTAGTCTGGTCATATCTGAAAGGATTGTAAGGAGGAGAAAAAGAAGAAGAAGAATAACTCTTCAGACAATGACTATTCTCAGAGTGATGCAGATGCCTTCATTGCAGCCTTGGTGACTTAGGCATTAGATGATGTCTGGCTGATTGACTCAGGTGCATCTTTCCACATGAAATCTCGCACAGATTGGTTCACTAAGTATGAAAAATATGATGGTGGAAAGGTGTACCTGGCAAGTGATTCAACTCTAGAGATTTTTGGTCATGGAAGAGTCAAAATCCAATTCCCTAATGGAAGAATCAAAGGGATTCGTGATATACTACACATACCAGGTTTGGCTCATAGCCTGATTTCGATCATTAAGCTGAATGTTGTTGGCGTGCAAGTTTCTTTCTCGAGTGGAGGTTGTAAGATGACTAGAGGTGCAATGGTGTTGGCTAAGGGTACATGCATAGGTACTTTGTACAAGCTGTATGAACATCATGTTCAATGTAACATCTCTATAAAGTCAATCAAAACTGCTTGTGTAGAGAAGGAGAATGATGCTCTTCTAGGTGCAAATTCCTTGGAGGTGAAACTCCCAATAGAGAAGACCATGTTGTGGCATCATTGACTCGGTCACATAGGTGAGAAAGGTTTAAAAACCTTGAAAAATAAAAATATTGTTGAAGGGCTTGTTGATTGCAACCTTGAGTTTGATTTCTTTGAACATTGCATTTATGGAAAGCAACATCATGTTTCATTTTATTTTAGTCCTCATAAATCTTCAAGTGTACTAGATTATGTTCATTTTGATGTATTTGGTCCAGTGAATGTTCCTTCGTTATCGAAGTCTAGATATTATGTTTCTTTTATTGATGAATATTCGAGAAGGGAATTTGTATACTTTCTTAAGAGTTAATTAGAAGTGTTCAATCAGTTTAAAGAGTTTAAAAACTTGGTAGAGAATCAGACTGGAAGGAAAATTAAATGCTTGAGGATGGATAATGGCAGTGAGTTTTTTCTACAAATTTCAAAAGGTACTGCAAAGACCATGGGATTAAAAGGCATAAAACTATGCCTTATACTCCACAACAGAATGGAGTTATTGAAAGGTTAAACAGGACGCTAATGGAAAGATCGAGAAGTATGTTGAGCGGTGCTGGTCTAGAGTAGGATTTTTGGGTTGAGGCTATGGCTACAACATTTTACTTGGTAAATCATTCACCTTGTTCAGCTTTTGTTGACAAAACACCTTTGGAAGCATGGTCTAGTAAGAATCCCTCTCTGAGACATGTTTGTGTCTTTGGTTGTGAGGCATATGCATATGTGTCGAATGAGAAAAGATAAAAGTTGGAGAACAAGGCTATTAAATGTATCTTCATTGGCTATGGCATTAGTGTGAAAGGATACAAGCTTTAGAATCCTGATACTGAGAAGGTTTTGCATAGAAGAAGTGTAATCTTTCGTGAGTTGAAGCCTTCAGTAGTTGATCCGTAGTTAGAGACAGATAAAAGGGAAAAGAAGAATGATTTAGTTGAAATTCCTCAAGCTCAAAAAAAAAGAGGAACTACATAGTGTACCTAAAACTGAGCAGAGTTCAAGCAGCTCTGAGATTTTTGAAGAAGAAGAACCACAACCTTAGCCTCAGCCTGTGAGGAGGTCTACAAATGAAAAGCATCAACCTGATAGGTATGGATACTCTATGTTGGATTTGAATTGTGCCTATGCTTTGATTACTAGTACTGATGAGCCTAGGACTATGAAAGAGGCGATTAATATGGCTAACTCAAATTCCTAGTTGGAAGCCATGAATGAAGAAATGGAATCATTGAAGAAGAATGAAACCTAGGATTTGGTGCCTTTTCCTTAAGGGTGAAAGCCTATTGGTTGTAAATGGGTATTTAAGAAGAAGACTAGTCTAGATGGCAGTGTTGAAAAGTATAAAGCTCAATTGGTCACAAAAGGCTATTCCCAGGTGGAGGGAATTGATTATGGAGAAATATTTTCTCTTGTAGCTAAGTTGACATCTATCAAATTTATTTTGTCACTTGCAGCCACATATGACTTATAGATCAAGAAGATGGATGTGAAGACAACGTTTCTCCATGGAGAGATGGAAGAAGAAATTTATATGTCCCAGCCTGAGCAATTCATTGAAAAAGGTAAAGAAATCCTAGTTTGAAAGTTAAAGAGATCTATGTATGGTTTGAAACAATCACGTAGAATGTGGTACCAAAATTTTGATACCTTCGTGTTGTCGTTGGGATTTGTGAGATCAAAATTTGATCATTATGTGTGTTACAAAATTGAAAGTGATCATGTGCTTATTATTACCCTATACATGGATGATATGTTGTTTATAGGAAATAGTAAGACTATGATTTCTAATTTTAAGTCTCAGTTGTCTGCAAAGTTTGAAATGAAAGATCTGGGTGCAGCAAGGTATATTCTAGGGATGGAAATAAAAAGGGATGGAGGAAGTGGAAAGCTTTGGCTCAGCCAAAGTAAGTATATCAATATTGTCCTTGAGAGAGTTGGAATGACTGATTGCAAGCAGCTAGTTGTTCCAGTGATGCAAGGAACGAAGCTATCTGTTGAAGACTATCCAAAGTCTTCTGCTAAGATGGAGGACATGACCAGGATACCATATGCAAGTGTTGTTGTAAATTTAATGTATGCAATGGTCTCTAATAGGCCAAACATTTCCCAACTAGTGGGAGTTCTTATTCATTTATGGCTAACCCAAGAAGCCCAAATTGGGATGTTGTGAAGAGGGTTTTTATATATTTGAAAGGTACCTTAGAGTTTGCTATGTTTTATCATGGCAACTCGACAAGATCACAAAGATCTCTTAGTATTTGTGGGTATGTGGATTCTGATCGAGCAGGGGATATTGATAGTAGAAGATCCACTAGTGGATACATTTTCATGTTATTTGGTGGAGCAGTGAGTTGGATGAGCAAGCGGCTAGCTGTAGTCACTTTATCTACTATTGAGGCAGAGTATATGGTAGCAACACATGCTTACAAAGAAGTCGTTTGGCTTAGGTGTTTATGTTCAGATATTGGGTTTAATGCAGGGCAGATTACGATTTGTTGTGACTGTCAGAGTGTTATTTATTTGGCAAAGAATCCCATGTTCCATGCTAGGACGAAGCACATTGATGTACAGTATCATTTTGTTCGTGATATGGTGGATGATGGAAAGGTTAATCTAGAAAAGGTAGATACTTTGAATAATTTCGTTGATGCATTGACAAAGCTCGTGAGCACAAAAAAGTACAAGTGGTATGCCAGTTTGATGGGCCTTGGGGCCTATGATCTTCATTAAGTTTGAGTTTGGAGGAAGCCAGTACATCTTCATCAAGTGGAAGCTTGTTGGAAAATGTGCCTCAACTTGATGTCTTAAACCTTTGTTAAAGACTTCACAATTTTCCCTTTAGAGTTCATGACTTTACCTCCATACCGCTAGGTGTTTTTGGAAGAGGTGTGGTAGCACGGTTTACCTCCATACCGCGAGTGTCTCTTGGTTATCTGGCGGTAACACGATTTTATCGGTATACCATGGGAGATTTCATACTGTCTAGTGGTAGCGCGATGATACTGTCGTACCACATGAGATTTTATGTAGAGGCATGATAGCACAATGATAATACTACAGGAACCTTCAACCTGACAAGCGGTAGCATGAGGCACCATCATTTTCTAGCAATTGTGTGGTGATACCGCCATACCGCAAGGATCTCTTGACTGCCTTGCGGCAACGTGGTGGCACCACCATACCACGAGTGTCTACAAGCTTTGACGTGGTAGTGCAATGTATAATGCCATGTCGTGAGGGCTTCGCACCTATCGAGCAGTAGCATGGTATACCACCTTACCTCAAGGGTCTTCTGGATGATGAACGGTGGCACGGTGGAAAGGAGAACAATGAACAACCGACAGTTTTGTGTGATAGTCAAAGTGATGGATGAATGATGTATCAACATGTGGCATGATGTCATTTGTTGATTTTACATTATTTTTATAAATCAACAATCATTGGTCGAGGCTTTATCTTCAAATAGCGATATATTTGCATTAAATGTATAATCTAACTCGGGGGTTGACATAGTGCACATATAGTAAATTCTCTGTAACTGATTTTAATGTTGGGCAGCCCGATGTGTGCTACAGGGTAGTGAGCATAGCCAGAGAATGAATAAATCTTGTTAGTGAAGCAAGTAATTAAATATACCCTAATGGTTATTGAAGAGTGTAAGTAAGATAGAATTCATTGTATGCTTTACAAGCATTGTAACAGTGTCTTTGTGTAACAAACTGAAGTCTGTGATTGGAGGTTGACAAAGGGGATGCAGTTGTGAGCTAACATCTGAGAGTGAAGTTTGTAACTTTGTATGTAATTATTTTTACTGTAATACAAAGTGATTTTACTTGGTGTGGTGGGTTTTTCTCCCGTAAGGGTTTTCCCATGTATATCTAGTTTTATCTCTATGTGTGTGATTTATTTTTGTCTCTCCTATTGTTTGTGAATGTGCATCTCAAATGTATGAAATTTTTTAAGTGAGGTTTCTTTTGTACTTCTCTTCTGAGTATTTTGCATTAGGAAGGTGTTTTCCACGCTATTGTCTTTTTCCTTACAACATCATGCATCGCGAATGTGACAAGAAAAATAAAAACAATAATAGCGATGCATGATAAGAATAATGCAGCCAAAGTTTTCATGAAGGATTAAAATTCATTTAATCTAGAAAAAAAAAAATGAATTGTGCCTCTTATTTCACACATTATTCACCCACCGTTTAATCTTTAGATTAAACATTTAATAAGACCCCTGGGTCCCACCACTTCTTTACTCTTTGCAAATTACAATTGCTAATCTCTAATGCATTTCAGAAATAGAAACATTGATTAGCAATATGTGATGGAGAGCATCGTGTATTTCTAATGCACTCAGGAAAATGAGACATGTGTCTGTGATGCATGAAAACTCTCTTCTCCACCCAAATCCATCATTCCCCATGCATAGAAAAACCCCCATGAAACCAAGTGACATTAATTCGTTGCTCGCAACCATCAATAGGAATTTTTGCAAACAATTTTGATACATTTTCACTATGAGTGCAAGTTGTAACTATAGCATGGACATTAGAGTTTATTTGCAGTGGTTCTGAGAATATAATACACTAGGTCGCCTTTTCAATGTGACAACATAGAATGAATATCTTCCTTCGATTATGCTTTAATGGATATCCACACCTTATTCAAAGGCTTCCATTTCAGTATATTCAAAGAAAATAGTGATAAGATTTAGAGAATACGTACCCTAGTGTGACCTTGGCCCCCTCAAATGCCTCACCTCTGCACCCATATGCAAAACAAACATGAGCTTAGACTTACCCATGTTCAAGCAGCTAAACAAAGGTTCCTAATACAATAGCTTGATGTACCCAACTAGAATTTTTGTTGCAATATCAAATAAACCTGATTCAGTTGGCGCACTAGCTACCTCTGTAGCACAAACACTGACGCCTTACCATACAATTTGATAGACTCATTTTAGAAATTACTATGACTACCATAGCAGCATATAATTTTATTTCTTCTACGCCAATCAATTCACAGTACAATTTGCAAGCTCCAAGATGTGTAGCCTTCTCTAATACGATGTCTAGTTCTTGGATCCCTCTCTCATTAATAGAAGTTGCAGAATAATTCATCCCTTTAAATGAAATGTCAACAAAAGAATGCATCACATTTGAGTCACTTTTTTCAGCTCAAGAGTCTCCTCTTGCTTTGTGTGAATTATCAATTTTTAGTTTCATGGCCCCAAGCACACATTATGACATTCGTTGCATTTGTATCCATCTTCAATGCATCCCCCAATTCTGAATTTTATCACCTCTCACTCAAAGCTTAAGCCATATCTACAAGACTTGATGTGCATCCTCATATTGAGGAAACCCTAAACACATTAGCCTATAGAAAAAAATTATTTTTCACCATTATGTAACTGTTCAAACAACCCAACAAGATTTAAAATGTTGTGACTTTATCCCATGGTGAGATAAATGAAATACCATTCTCCTCTGATATTACAAAATAATCACTTGGAGGTTCTTTATCTGGATACTTCTTGTGTCACCAAAAATTTTATACCTTTGAAGAAAAGGACAATTTTGTGCCTGTTTTGGTCCTACTTTAGGTCCCCTTTCATCAATTATCACCCTAAAACAACATTTATAGGCCCCTAAGGTTCGTTATTTTTTACTTTGAGGCATGTTATACCTAAGGAATCATTCAACCCCCGACAAACAACATCAAAATTATTCAAAAATAACTAATCCCACTTCAAAATCCCTTAGTGGGACTAGGTCGCCCAAGTTGGTGACCTAGTCCTTTTTGAGTATTTTTGCATTTTTAAGCGGGAAAATGTATATTTTGCCAAAAAATGGGTGTCAACCTCTTAGGTCAAAATTACTAACAATTAGGTCTTGTTGCTTATAAATAATTATTTTTAGGTCATTTTTCCACTCTCTCTCAGTCATTTTTCACAATCAACTTCAGGAATCAAGTGCAAAACATCTTCTTCAAGAATATTCATCTCTCTTCCACAGCAAAGTTGAAGCTTTTGGACAGAAAAGTAGGGCTTTTTGCAGGTCTTCAAGCTCGCTCCACAGTCAAGATCACACATTGCCAAAGGTTGAGCATAGATGCCTATGGAGATTCATGGAGAAATATAGGTTGAGGAGGTGCAACTAGCCACCAAATCACACCTAAAGATTGTTTTCAAACTGACTCCATCTTCTATTTTCAGCCCATCTTCAGATTTGAGGTTTGCATCCCATTTGTATTTTGTTTTACACTCATTTGTAATGTTGTATGGTTTCTAGGATTGAAGTCTTGCATCATTCCAAATCTTTTTGCATGCATCTTATTCTAGCACAATAGAATAGGGTTTTGTCTTATTTCAGGTTTTCCTAGTTCTAGACACACTTAGGGATAGGGTTTATGTATATTTTCTATCTCTTTACAAGTTTAAATACAAAGTAGGGGTTTGACCAAGGCAAACTCCACATTAGAAACCAAATATACTATGTTTTGTAGGTTATTTTGTAGATCTGAGTCTGGATTCCCATGGAGAAACAATATACAAATCATAGGCCTCTATGTCCACTTCCAGTTTTCTAGAAAAGCTGAAAGGGACTAGGTCACCCATAGTGGCAACCTAATCCCACTAAAGGTTCCCGAAAAATATTTTTGTATATTTGAGTACCCAGTTGATAGAAATGACATCTAGAGCAGTTTACCTAAAAAGGGACTAGGTCACCCAGCTTGGTGTAAGTGTCCCAGTGGGCTCAAAATTTAAATTTTCTAGTTTTTTAGAGGCTTCCACAACTTCTTCATCGGTCTACAACAATTTCAAAGTGCATCCATTTGATCTATTAAGTTAAATTGTTTTGTTTAGTCTTCGTTTTATCATTATTGCATTACATCATGTATTTTCCAGCAATATAGGTTCTCTTAGTTTAGACCAAATAGTTACGTATACATATTAAATTTTAGCATTTAACATATTCAAAACATATTCAATCCCTACTATTGAATGAATCACTTGGTTTAATGCTCCCCAAAAGGATATTCCCTTCCTTCTAGGTGAAAACCCAAGAAAGTTGTAGGGCACCCCTTCCTTTACCCCAAAAGCATTAAATTTTTTGGTTCATTTTGGTGAACCTATATTTAGACACATTGTACTTCTGATTTATTCTGCATTTTCATCCTAGGAACTCTTTCTTTAGCATTGCATTGAATTTTGCATTGTTTAAAAAGGCATCCTAGGGTTTCATATTTTGTATTAGCAAAAAAGACTCATAGTTTGCATTCATTTCATTGCATCTTACTGAAATTCTACATATACCATAAAGTATTGCATCTTACATTCTAGAACACTGCATTTTTCATCAAAAAACATAGAAAAACCTCAAAAATACCCATACCAGAACTAGTTTTCCACCTTGGGCAACCTAGTCCCAGTACACATTTTGCATCAATAGTTTATGAATTTGCTTTCCAGATTCTGAAGTTTCTATTTCTTTCAGTTTATGCTATGTTTCAGTTCTATTATTCTATGTTATATGGTTATTATTAGCTTAAAATGGCATTTATGAGTAGCATTAGATCTTTATGAGTTTCATTTTCTGCTTTAGTTCCTAGCTCTTTTAAAGAAAATTCAGTAGAACATGAAACCGCAAACATGGAAACCTCACATGATACAATGCACTCACTTCTCCACTTTAGGAAAACTATATCATCTAAACCTTTTAGTGGTGATGATTTGGATAAAAATGATGAAGCCCTTCAAGGCTTCCTCTCACTCACTTCATCCACTAAGGTTAGCGATGATAAAGTTAAAACCTCCCTTCTCTTGTCTTCCAAACCTTTTAGTTGTGATGATATGGGCATGTTAGATGAAGTTCTCCAAGATTTCATCTCACCTACTTCATCCACTAGGGTTTGTGATGAAAAATCTCAAACAAAAGATGTCAATGTCATCCAACCTCAACTTGTTCTCTATCCACCTTCCCATAAACCTCCAACCCCATCCCAACCTGAGTTTACCCTTTACCCTCCTAAGAATGATATTTTTGCTCACACTCATTATACCCGTAATAACCCACATCCCCAATAACCAACTACCTCAACCTCCCTACCACTTCCCAATCCCATGTTACCTATGGCTCCTCGTTTAAACTCACAACCTAGGGAGTATGATTTGGTTGAACAACTTAAGAACACTCCCACCAAGATATTGGGATCTCCTTTAGAATTCCCCTAACTATCATTCTATGCTTCAAACAACATTGCAATAGATAGTGGTCCCTCCTAGTACAAATGTTAATGATGTGGCAGCTCTCCTACACGAAATGAACACAGCTAATGTGGATATTACTTTCTATCAACATGGGCTCCCTCCATTATAGTTAAGAAAAAAAATGAAGCCTTTATGATCATAGCCCAATATGATCGGAAAGGTATCAAAAGGGCCCTCGTTGACAATGCCCTAAATGTGCATAGTGTGAAACTTCTTGATAGGCTACATGTGGATAGATCACAAATCCAATCTGATTCCTTATCCATTAGAGGATTTGACAATGTTACAAAGCAACCCCTTGGTGTCATCACCTTACCCATTACTGTCAAAATGGTTACGTTGCAAACTCCTATTCATTTCATGCCCTATGACCTTTCTTATAATCTCCTCTTGGGATGACCATGGATACATGAGATATATGTAGTACCCTTAACCCTTCAGATCACAAAATGAAATATGTCTATAATAACAAATTTTATCAAATTGACATAGACCCTGAACCTGAGAGTTTCTTATGACTTGAAAAGGGAAGATCAAGTCCTCTCAATACCTTAATTCCTACCTCCAATATTGCCCCTTCTCAGAAGGATCAACCAAAAGATAAACCCAAGTTTAATTTGCTTGGTGATGATTGTGGATCTTTATAATTTACTCCTTCCTTCATGGGTGAGTGTATTGTCACACGAAAAGAGGATACCCAACAAGAGAAACCAATTGTCCTCTCTACCTAACAATAAGAACAACCTTCCCAAACATCTACCTCATCTCTTTTGGAAGACACTGCAACATATGCTACAAATTTTGATGAGATAGATTATCAACAACCACCTAACCCACAAGAAATAGAAAGATTTTAAGGATGTGATTATGATCCTGTGAAACAATTAGGCTACAATGGTAAAGGATGTGGAAAAAATGAACAAGGAATTCATGTACCCATTGAACCTAATACACAAGGAACTAAGACCGGTCTATGGTTTTCCTTTTCTAAAGCTACAAAATCCAATCAACAACCCTCTTTCAACATCAACACTATAACGTGCACATCGAGAACCAACCTCACACTTAAGCATCCCGAATTGCTTGATGTGGATTCTCCCCTATTCACCTATGTTCATGATGATGAAGATTTGAAACACTTGTTAGGTGCTTCAGATAAGACTTATCGCTCCAAGAGAAATGCCTCTTGTGTTATGATAAGTTTTGAGCCCACCATTAGTAACGTTAATGAACCTCGCACAAGCATGGAACCATATGATCTTGATTTTCATAAGTCTACTACACTCCCTTTAGGAGATACCCTTGACATACCAATGGATATAGATGATAAAGAGAAAGTCATTAAAATCAAGAAGTGCCTTGACGATGAAGAACAAGAGGACCTTGCAACCTTGCTTCATACCTTTCCTGAAATATTTTCTTGGAAATATTTTGATATGCCTGGAATAGATCCCTAGATAGTTACCCATAAAATTGTCCTTGTTGAAAACGCTAAGCCCATTCACCAGAAGATTTTAAAAATGAATCCTATGATAGCCTTGCATGTTAAATGAGAACTTGAAAAACTCCTTGATGTGGGTTTCATTCACCCCATTGATTATTATCCTTGGATATCAAACATTTTTGTGGTAGCCAAACTTGATAATCATGTTAAGATATGTACAAATTTTAGAGACTTGAATAAAGCCTTTTTAAAAGACGACTTTCCTCTTCCTAACATTGACATGATCGTGGATTCCACTGTTGGACATGCTTTGTTATCCTTTATGGGTGGATTTTTTGGATATAATCAAATCTTCATAAACCCACAAGATCAATACAAGATGGCCCTTACATCAACTTGGGGAACATTTTGTTGGGTTATGATGCCTTTTGGTCTAAAGAACGTTGGCGCTACCTATCAACGTGTGATGACCTTAAAATTTCATGACTACATCAATAAAATCTTATAATATTATGTTGAAGACATTCTTGCTAAGTCCTTAACCCATCAAGATAATGTGAATGTCCTTCAACAAATCTTCGAGCACATGCATAAATATAACATGCTCTTAAATCCCAAACAATGTGTCTTCGGTGTAGGTAGTGGTAAAATTTTAGGGTGTATCATATCTCATAGAGACATTGATGTGGACAAAGAAAATTGATGCTATAATTAATATTCCACCTCCTCGTAACATCTCCCAATTGCATACATTGCAAGGACGGATTCAAGCCATTTTTCATTTTGTTCAATCCCTAGGTGATCAAATGTTTCCCTTTACGCATCTCCTCAAAAAGGATGTAAATTTTGATTGGAATGATGATTGTAAATAGGCCTTTGAGAGTTTGAAGGAATACCTTGCAACTCCACCTATTTTACAACCTGCTATACCCAACCAACCTTTCATCCTTTATATAGTTGCCTCTTCCCATGCTCTTGTTGCATTGTTAGCTCAACAAGACACCAATGGTAAAGAGCATCCTATTTATTATATCAGTAGAACGCTCCTTGATTATGAGACCCATTACTCAACAATTGAAAAAAAATGTTTGGCTCTTGTATTTGCTACTAGTAATTTTTAGCATTACTTACATAACACTGACATACAAGTAATGATAAATTTTGACCCTCTCAGATATCTTTTTAATAAAACTGATCTTTCAAGACGTATCGCTAAATGGGTCAGGTTGTTAATCGAGTTTGACCTTAATTTTATTGCTCAAAAAGCAATCAAAGGTCAATCCCTAACTGACCATTTAGCCAATTCTCCTTCACCCTTAGTGTTACCCACCAATGACTCTTTCCCTGTTGACAGTGTGTTTACTATAGACCTTCCTACATGGGAATTATACTTTTATGGATTCAAGTGTTGAATAGGCTCCAATGTTGGAGTTATTCTAATTCCACTCATAGGTAAGCCTATTCCATTATCCTATCGCCTCAATTTCTTATGTACAAATAAAACAGTTGAGTATGAAGCGTTAATTGTTGGATTACGCGTTGCTTTAGTCATGGGGGTCAAAGATATAAATATATATAGTGATTCACAATTAGTGATTAAACAAATTAACAATCTCTATCAAACTAAACATGATAAACTATTGCAATATAAGGATCTCATCCTAACTATGTTAGAGTAGTTTGCCTCGTTCACCATTGATAACATCCCTCGAAAAGATAATCGCCATGTGGATGCAATGGCTAGTGTTGCCTCTCTTATCCCCCTTGAAGATCCTTCTAAAAAATTTGTCTTTACCATTCACCCCATCATGAAACCCTTCATCAGCAATAAACCTAATGATTTCCTTCCCACTTTTCCCGATAATCAGTGTGAATGGTATGATGCCATCTATAATTATCTAAAGGATGGTACCATTCATGAACCTACAACCAGAAATACTCGCATTTACCTCAAAAAGTTAGCCACTAAGTATATAATCCTTGTTGATACATTGTACATAAGATCCTTTGATAGAATCCTTTTGTGATGCCTCAAGGATGTTGAAACTCACATTGCCCTCAAACAAGCCCATTTTGGTACTTGTGGAGGACATTTTGGAGGAAAAACCTTAGTGCAAAAGCTCCTTCGCATGGGTTATTACTAGAAAAATATGGAAAAATCTTGCTATGTGTATGTTAAGCAATGTCATCAATGCCAAGAACATAGCCATTTAATCCATGCTCCTACTTCTGAGCTTTGTACCCAAATACCTATTTGGTTGTTCTCTATGTGGGGATTGGACCTATTTGGAAAAATCTCTCCACCTTCTTCTGTTGGAAATACGTTTATCATTATAGCTACCGATTATTTCACCAAATGGGTCGAAGCTATTACCCTCTAATCTACAACTGTTGAGGTGATCTGTCATTTCTTATTGGAGCACATCATCACTCACTTTGTCCTTCCTTCTGCATTGGTCTTGGAAAATGGTACACCATTTAAGAACAACGATGTGAAGAAGTTTCTCGAGACCTTCCATATTCAACATTGATATTCAACACCTTACTAACCACAAATTAATAGTAAACCTGAAAGTACTAATAAAATCCTAGAACAAATCCTTAAGAAGACCGTTAAACAAAACCAAAATGATTGGCATACACAATTGCAATATGCATTATGGGCATATCGCACAAGTGTTTGTTCTTCTATAAGAAATACACCTTTCAACCTTGTTTACGGTATCGAGGCTATCCTACCTTTAGAGTTAGAAATCCCCACATTGCGGATTGCTCTCCAAGGTCTTGTCGATAATGACACCTATGCGGAACAATGATTACACCAACTTGAAATGCTTGATGAACAACACATCAATGCTCTCGAGCATCTTCAAGCTTACGCTAAACAGTTGCAACACACACACGATATTGGTTTAATTCCTAGGACATTTAACAAAGGTGATTTGGTTTTATATGAAAACCAATGTAATTCTACCGTCGATTACGTTGACAAAGGTAAATTTAGTCCTAATTGGTTAGGCCCCTATGTGGTCGATACGAATTATGCATTTGGTGCTTATACGTTAACCGAGCGTGATGGCACTCCTCTTAAATATCCCATTAATGCCATGCACTTGCGTCAATATTATGTCTAATCCCCCTTTTTGAATGGTATGAAGTATAGAGCAGTGTTGTCAAAGCTATTGGATTCTATCCTATTGGCTTTCTCATTGCTTTTTTCTTAACAAATCATTATGCATGTGTCCTAAACACTAAAGTGGTTATTTAATTTATTCTTATAATTTCTTTAGATTTCATACTATTTATTTTTCCCTTTTGTGTGTTATGTTACTTTAAAATCATAAGTGCATAACATACTTAATATTTACAATGTATCTAACATACATTCTAAACATGTTTTAATTAGATCACATATATTTTGTTAAATCATGTTGCCATTAATTAAATACTCTCACAAAGGCTATTTAATTAATCACTTTTTCATTCAACATCCACACAATTAAATTACACCATATAAAATAAAAATGCATATATATACATATATCAAAAGTCTTTTGTACATGTCATCATATTATACAGTATCATTAAGGACTGTGATTACCAGATCCCTCGAAATCTGGTACTCGCACTACATCGATCGTAGGATGACAAGAGATGGTCGTGTGTGATCATGATCCTGATCCGTTGAATTTGAGCGTGAACTCCATCCCCTCCATCTGTGTGAGTGTCACCCACTACTCTCCTATGATTTGATCCCTCTTTGTCTGCAACTGTGCCACCTCTCTCTCCAGTCTCTCTACCTCTACTAGGGTCTGTGATGGCTATGTCTGTGGTTTAGCTCTAGCTCGATGGATCTACCTTTCCAGGCCCTCAAAAGCTTCCTACGGTCTCACGAAGGGTCTTAGTGTCTTTGTATCTCACTCCACAATCGGTGGGGGGCCATAATCAAATTCCATCTCCTCTCTGTCAAAATATTTCAACACTATCTTTGCGGCCTCCTGATGGTAGAGCTCTCACCAATCCTCTGAGGGCCCTACAAAATTGAAACACAATTCAATCAATACACATCATGATATATATGCATCAAATAATACATCAAAATATAACATACATATATCAAAATTAAATATTATCACCTATATCTCTGGTGGAACGAGCGATGTCCATCTCATCCTGTGTAGGGGGCATGGATGATGTGCTCACCTCCCCTTGGCTATAAGTGTTGGCACCTCCTCATGTTGTTGTCCAAGATATAGTCATATGTATAGGTGAGACCTCTCCCCACTCATATCAGTCCTTGGTTGTTGCCTCATCATCATCACTCAGGGGTGGTTCCTCAACTCTATCCTCCTCCTCCTCCTCTCCCTCTTGTCCATCATAATTCAAGTATGCATCCTCATCATATTCCTCATCAATAATATCAGTAAATATATCATCAGCCCTATAGCATGTCTCCTTAGCTCTTTCCTCCCTCTCCCTCTCATCCCCCTCATCTAGTATAGGTCCTGCATCTCCCACTAGCTCATCCATCAAAAACACTAGATCTAGTTGTGATGCCATCCACCACTCCTCATGCTCCCATGTGGCACCAACATCATCTGCATCATCCATCGGTGGCTGATCATGATCGGAATAGTTGGAGTCACTTTGGATGACATCATCTAGTGTGAACCGTGTTGTATCACCCGATCTCTGGGAACTTCAAATGGATCTCCTGAAAGATGATCATTCCTGGGGTGGTGTTTGTACTTGTCCAAACTGCATCATCACCCAATCATAATAGAAGGGTTGCACTATGTGATCATGTTGTCCCACCAAAAATCCATCCAAATGTAGCCTCCTCATCTGTCTAGTGTGATCTAGCCACTGAAGTAAAAGCTGGTACAGCCTCCATAGGATATCATCCTCATCTAGTCAGTTGAATCTCACCCTCAAAAAGTGTAGATCATTGTACTACCATAGTCATCATAATAGGTAACCAAATGCCCATGGATAGCCTACCGTTGTCAGACATGGGAAGCCAACTGGCCTGGTACATGTGATATGATCTAGACACCACACCTGCAAAAGTATATCCCCACCTCCTGAAGATGTGTTGTCTCTGTTGCTGATAACGCAGGAGCCAAGTCTCTAAGGAAACTCAATTGTCTTCCGCCAAGACGTTGTTGGGATCAGGTGGGTACCTATACAAATCATCAAAATATGTTATCTAAATCATCTAATCTCTTCAATCCTACTCTAATTCATCATGCAAGTGTGATAATTTTGTTGTATTATGATTTTCCTAAGGCCCTAGACACTTTAGAACCCTTTTGGGACACTTCGCGAAGAAACAAGACACTTTGCGAACAAAAGGGACACTTCGCAAAGAAATAGGACACTTTGCGAACAAAAGGGACACTTTGGAAAAAAAAATTCTAGGACCTTAATCTAACCTAAACATGCATTAAATTCATTCCATAATTGAAAAATCACAAAGCAAGGGCTCTGGAATCAACTTACCTCATGTTGTCGATTGTCGTTGGCTACCTAATCTTGCAGCACATCCAATCTAGCGGGCATGAATCCACGTGTTCTCGGCATCCTCTCATTCTCTCCTCATCACTCTTCAATGCTACAAAAGGTAAATGAGAAAGTAAGTGAAAAATTACTCCATTTTCATTCCTTTTAACTATCTCATTTTACACATGTTAGACCTTTTAGTGTGCTTTTCATTCTAATCAACATACCGGGTGCTAGTGAGCTTCATTTTTAATGTTGTTTGTTGCGTCAAAATTGTGTTTCCATGCCCTGCATCATCACTCACCTATCGTTATGAGGCATGGTAATTGGAAATTCCCTCCCATATGCATGCCCTCATTCGGCATGGTTTGATCGCTACCTTGATTCCACCTTTGTAAAGCAAGTTGAAACAAGGGGGCATACATCTACCCTCGAATTTGATCTTTAGGGATTAGATAAGATTATTTTTAGGACTTCTAATGAATTTTTGTTGTAGGATGTGGTTCCTAACATTGTGGTTTTGCAGATAACTACACTGCAGGCTTCATTCTCCCGCCTTTTAAATGGGTATCCTTTTACTAAAATAAGGTTCATTGTTTGTCTAGAGTCCTTCAACTTACATATGCACATAGATTCATATGGGTGCTAAAGTGGGGGCTAAATGTGTCACCAAAATTATATACCTTTGAAGAAAAGGACAATTTTGTGCCCATTTTTGTCCTACTTTAAGTCCCTTTTCATCAATTATCACCCTCAAATAGCATTTATAGGCCTCTAAGATTCATTATTTTCTACTTTGAGGTCTATTATACCTAACGAATCATTCAACCCCCAAAAAACATCAAAATTATTCAAAAATCACTAATCCCACTTCAAAATCCCTTAGTGGGACTAGATCGCCCAACTTGGTGACCTAGTCCTTTTTGAGGATTTTTGCATTTTTAAGCGGGAAATGTATATTTTGTCAAAAATTCTTGATGTGTGTCAGCCGCCTATGTCAAAATTACTAACAATTAGGTCTTGTTGCTTATAAATAATTGTTTTTAGGTCATTTTTCCACTCTCTTACTCATTTTTCACAATCAGCTTTAGGAATTAAGTGCAAAACATCTTCCTCAAGAAGATTCATCTCTCTTCCACAACAAAGTTGAAGCTTTTGGAAAGAAAACTAGGGATTTTTGCAAGTCTTCAAGCTCACTCCACATTCAAAATCACATGTTGCCAAAGTTTGAGTATAAATTCCTATGGAGATTCATGGAGAAATCTAGGTTGAGGAGGTGCAACTAGCCACCAAATCACACCTAAAGACTGTTTTCAAACTGACTCCATGTTTTATTTTTAGCCCATATTCATATTTGAGTTTTGCATCCCATTTGCATTCCCTTTTACACTCATTTGTAATATTATAGGGTTTCTAGGATTGAAGTCTTGCATCATTCCAAATCTTTTTGCATGCATCTTATTCTAGCACAATAGAATAGGGTTTTGTCTTATTTCAGGTTTTCCTAGTTCTAGACACACTTAGGGCTAGGTTTTATGCAGATTTTCTATCTCTTTACAAGTTTAAATACAAACTAGGGGTTTGCCTTGGTCAAACCCCATATTAGAAACCAAATATAGTCTATTTTACGGGTTATTTTGCAGGTCTAAATCTAGATTCTTGTGGAGAAACAATATACAGATCATAGGCCTCTATGTCCACTTTCAATTTTCCAGAAAAGTTGAAAGGGACTAGGTCACCCTTGGACTAGGTCACCCATAGTGGCAACCTAGTCCCACTGGAGGTTCCCAATAAATATTTTTGCATATTTGAGTACCCAGTTTGCAAAAATGACATCTAGAGCAGTTTACTTGAAAAGGGACTAGGTTGCCTAACTTGGGATAAGTGTCCCAATGGGCTCAAAACTCAAATTTTTCAAGTTTTCAGAGGATTCCACAACTTCTTCATCGGTCTACAACAATTTCCAGGTGCATCCATTTGATCTATTAAGTTACATTTCTTTGTTTAGTCTTCATTTTATCATTATTGCATTACATCATGTGTTTTCCAGCAATATAGGTTCTCTTAGTTTCGACCAAATAGTTAGGTTTAAATATTACATTTTATCATTTAACATATTCAACACATATTAAATCCCTAGTATTGAATGAATCACAAGGTTTAATGCTTCCCAAAAGGATATTCCCTTCCTTCTAGGTGAAAACCCTTGAAAGTTGTAGGGGACCCCTTCCTTTACCCCAAAAGCATTAAATTTTGTGGTTCACTTCTTCAGAGTGGGAATTTCTTCTTCAATTGTCTTTTTATAGACATGCCCTAACTATGATTATGGGATTCAACGCTAGGTCTTTTGCTCATAATGCACTTAATAATGATATTGAAATATCAACAATCAACACATTTGATTGTGCTCTCTTGGAAAATCTTTTAGAAGAGAGAAATTTCCATGGAATACTTTCAGATGAGCTTGCTAGTCTAGAAACTCCCTATTGGAGAACCAGCAACATCAATTTTCATACCATGCTCTTTCATCTGATTAGCAATCACATCTACTTAATCCTCTTTTGTTCCTTTATCTCTTACCATAGCCATCAACCTTAGATCAATATCACTATCTATTTGATGGAGAGATATCCATGAACATGAAACTTTCATGTGATTGCCCTGTTCAAAACAAGTTACTTGAAGTGACTGCAACATTGCAACACTTACAACTTCATGATTGTGTAAAGCATGTCGGGTCCCCATGTGGGCTCGGCTAAAAAAAATGTTTTGAAACAAATTTCATCCTCAATTGACCTAACACTACTTCTATAGGAATCTGACATAGAAAATTGAAGTGGGTTTTCATTAAAATTTGCTCTCTAGCATATTTGCACAGTGGTCAAAACTAGCCCAGTAGCTTATGGAATCGCCCTGGAAAACCAGTCAAATGACCTCGTGGAGTCATGAAAATTCATAGGCATGTAGAAATTTGAACCAAAAAATTATTGCAACAAATGGTTTAGCAAAAGATATCTCGAGGTGCAAGATATTCAATGTCAAAGCGGCTAAGACAAACTTATCTGCAATTGCACCTATCCAAAACGAGTTAGGGCTCACCAAGTCACCACTTTGAAAAAATACCAAATCACCTCCTAAGAAGCTACCACTGGAAACACTAGATCATTTAGGTCCATTGAGTATGTGTGCAAGATGGATTTCCTTCAATCATCATTCTTCACCAGATATCAAGGTTCAAAGTTGACCTTGAAAAGTTCTGGAAATGGAGATGTAAAAATAGAACTGCATTTGTTTTTGACATGGGAAAAATATCAAATCTGATCTTGTGGCTCTAAAAATTGACTGATTAGCATATGAATGTGGGAGGAATATAGGTAACCAATTCATTTTTCATGACGATCATCCATCTGTGAAATATTAACCCAAACAGGAAGCTACTTCGTAGGACTAGGAGTTTACAAACAACAAAACAATCCCAAAACCCTCCAGCTTTTCTTTTCAAAACTTTGTCAAGACTTATCATAGGATATTGAAATTAGACATACATGTTCACATATGTCAATTTAGTATGCCCACCAAAGGATTTGACATGAAATTTAATTAGCTCTGAATTTTGACCCTTCAAAGTAGGTCACTGGGGCAAATTTTGCAGGTGCACTTCTGAGTGTGCAAATCAAATTTTTAACATGGGCACTTCAAATTTTGCAAGATCTTAAGGTGACATCACATACAATGTCAATGACTAAAAGAAATAAAAACAAAAAATAAAAGAATAAGGGGGTGGATCAAGCCTCAACCATTTGTCCAACATGATGTGGATCAGATCTAAGATGTTTGTCCAAAAATGAATGCTCACTTTGAGGCAACAAAACTTTAGGCTATCTATTGGGTGAGTATCCAAAAAGGGTGGCTTGGTGATAAATTCATGCCTCTGTATCAGCTTCTCACCATATAATGAGAAATTCATACCCACATTTAGGCTTCTCATAATACTAACCATACCAAAGCTATCCCTCTGATAACTGCAATAGGACACCACAAAACATGAACAACTAGATTCACACTAATTGATTTGACCCCTATTTTCGACAACCGTTCGTCAGAATTTTGATGATCTATTGTCGATCGACCAATTAATCGCACAAATCAGCATCGTCGCTCAATTTTTGTCTATATCCCGATGGACAATAAAACATCACCCTCCCGATGACAGCTCATCGAAACAACGACGCCCATTTCGTCGATTGCACGATGAGCAGTGGCTAGACCACGGGCGGAATACCATCGCCGAAGTGTCAGAATGGCGACATACATTCATCAGAACCGGGACAGCAGTGTCGTCGATCTAGCGATGAAAAGTGTCCAGAGCACAAGCGACATACCTTCGCTAAAGCATCAGAGCAGTGACATATAGTCGTCGATCGAGCAACCAACAGTACTCGGAGCATGTGCGGCATATCGTCACTGAAGCGTCAAAGCATCGACATACATTCATCGGGATGGAGACGACAGTTCGTCAATCTAGCAATGAATAGTACCCAGAGCACGTGCAGCATACCGCTGTTGAAGCATCGGAGCAGCGACATATAGTCATCGGTCTAGCGATGAACAGTACCCGAAGCACGTGCGGCATACCATCGATGAAGCATCGGAGCATCGACATACATTCGTCGGGATGGAGACGGCAGTGTCATCGATCTAGTGACGAATGGTGCCCGGAGCACATGCGGCACATCATCGCTGAAGCATCAGAGTAGCGACATACATTTGTCGGTGTAGCAACGAATAGTGCCTAGAGCACAAGTGGCATAGCTTTTCCAAACCGTCAAATTAACAACATAAGAGCGTTGAACGTGTGACGCAATAAGCAATTCATTACGGAAAAATTTCATCGCACTCACGAAAAAATAGGCAAGTCATTACGATGAAAGTTCATTGGATACATAGCAAGGTCGTTGGGTGTTTTTGCGGTTCATCACAATTTCGACAAAACAATGCAGTTTTTTATTAAAAAATATCCGTTGGAATGTAGGCATATCGGGGTGACTCTGGGCAATATATAAAAGTAGTAGGAGGCTCCAAAGTGCATCCATAGGGATAATGACAGGACATAAGGATAGGTCAATCAAAGAGAGAAATTTGATGTGCCAAGACCATGAGCATTTAATAGGGGTAGTAAAAGACAAGATGGATTGTCATCAATGCTCAGATTGGTAGACTTCATTGTGAAAATTTAGATCACAATATGATTAACCCTGTTTGGACAAATGCATTGACATTAGTGTCAAGAGTTAAGAGGCCATTCAACTTTGCATTTCAATAAATTATTGTATGCATTGAGTAAGTATTTACAAGGTAGAAAAAGGACAGTCATATGACTGTTTAAAATATCAAACAACATGTCAGTTGTTGTGTTTAATTAGGCTTACAGAGGCAAGGATTTATTATTTTTTGCATACATCTACAGCCCAAGCTCTAGGGCTGCATTATTTGGTTACTATGTATGAGAAATGAGCAATGAATAATTGTAGAATATGGAGGCTATGGATGATATTATGATGGCCACATTTGATGTTGATCAATAATTGGAGCAAAATATAAAACCTATGATGAGTCATGAGATCAAGGGGATTGTCATGGACATCAAGCACAACCTACAAACTGGATTCTAATTTTGGTAAAAAAGAAAAAATCAAACTATTGAATATTAAACTACACACTAGAATCTAAATTTGTGGAAAATGAGAAATTTGGTGAGAGAGAGTACCTGCAGTGCGTCTTGGATGCTTAGATAGTGTATTAAAAAATAGGATTGCAAACCCAAAATTATTCTCACTCTGGAAATTCAATAGAAAAATACAAAATGTTATCCTGGATACTTAGCTCTTAGACAGTCAATAAAACAATATGAGCATGATTATGAATGGTTTTACCTAGTCCCACTCTTGATCTCCATGTTTGAGAGCCTTCTCTTTAAGACCCCATGAATCCAATTTGATCCATTGCTGCCAAAAGAGATATCAATGTGTAAACAAGGAGCCATATTTAGACAAACTGATTGTTGATTTCTTCTAAGAAATTTAGAGACTACAAAAAGAAGATACCTGATGGGGATCATGTGGGCTTCGTAGAGAAAGCACTGCAATATGGCTTTGAGCAGCAATGAAAAACTTTGGATTAGCTTTACAGTAAATCCTAACAGCATGACATTGAAAGTTGCTCAGGTACTGGGTCCTATCCCCTAGATTAAATTAAGGAAAACATTATTGTAAACACAATATGTATAGAAGAATATGAATGTAAAGGAAAATGGATATTAGAAAAACATAAATGTAAATAAAAGTAGTGTGAGCAGAAAATGAATCTAAATTGGTCTTGAACAAATAAAATCATACCCAATTAGCATTAAGTTATACTGACCTTGTACTCATTGCCATTGTCAATCTTGAAGGTTACTTTGATGCCTTCTGCAGAAACTCTCTGGCCACGAGGCAAGAGAAGGCGGGAAAACCAAGTGTATATTGATGACTTCCTGACAATCAAAAAGAAAGAAGCAACCAGTCAACCCTATTAGAACAAAATAATCTTATGAATTGATTTTATTTGTTTTACTGGCTAATGGATAGTGGACCTAGTTCTCTTGAATTGAGATACTACTAAGATGTGTTGACTGGTGATTTTAGACTACCGATATTCTACTTCAATCTCTATAAGTTACTTTTGTCTTAAATATATTCAAGATAACTCTAAAAAAAATTCCCTGATCTCTTAGAAATTATGCAGATTATTTTGTTAATACTTCTCCATTTTGATATTTTCTTTCAAAAATTCATAGAAAGATATGTAATGCCATATTTGAAACTTACATATTTTAATTTTACTAGTTTTGTAATTATAGTATATGATACCAACAATTGTGAAATGCATAGGCAATATGTTGGATGAATGAAGTAAACTATGCAATTGGTAGGTGTAAAGCCAAATTCTTTAACCCTTGCCAGCATCCTTATTTCTTGTTTTAAAACATGTGCTTTGGAACAAGGCATGAAAATCCATGTAAGTATAATGAACAGGAGATTTTTGTCAGATATTATATTACAGTAAGTTGAATGAATGTAAGTAGAGATATTTTAGCATACCTGCAGATGGTATAAAATTTCATGGTTAAGTGGAAGCCTCCCATCAACAAAAAGATGCAAATATCCGTGTATCTATCTCAATTGAGCCTCTAAACCCTTCAGAGCTGTCAAATTTTCCACTAACCTATTATGCACAAAAGTCAAATTTTAGAGACCACTAAAATAAAAATAAAAAACATTACATTATGATCCAAATCCACACACAACAAAATGTTCATAGTGAAAAGTTAGCACTTTCTTTCATCTTTGCATATTGATTTGATGCTTGAAACGATGCATTTCTTATATTAAAAAGTGCATTTCTTACCGTATTGAGCTTCTTTTTATTTTGAGAATAGTTTAATATTCTCTACTTAATAGGGCCAACCACATGAAGGTGGAAGCTCATTCCCCCCCCTCCCCTCACATCACTCTCAATTCCCCATACCCGATCATATAACATTAATCATTCATTCATCCATTAATAACATATAACATTCATTCACTCATCCATTAATAACATATAACATTCATTCATTAACATATAACATTTATTCATTAACATGTTCACATTCATTCATTAACATATAACATTCATTTTTTCATTTTTTACATATTATCAAAAATATGGTTGTCAACTTGTCATAATATGATTACAATCACTTCTTTTTTTGTTTCTTTTTCACAACTAAAAAAAGCTGAAGTGGAGTATCATTTTCAAAATCATTTGTCCCCCTTTAGTTGTTCTGAGCTTTGCTCATGATCTTAATGTATGCCTAGTCATGTACTCACAACATGGATGCAGCTGCAAGGGGTGTCTGCTGCAATAGCAAAGAAATGTTAAATTGATATGTTTTATTATTATTGTTACATGTATTTCATTAATTAAAAGAACATCAAAGTGGTGCTCTTTACCTAAATGGGCCACATCATGTTCCTGATATTGTCTTATAGCCTCATGTTGGACATGTTGAACACCCTCTAAATCCTGATCTGGAGTTGAAACATGAAAGATTACATTAATTAATACACCAATTGCAATTAAATATGTTTAAAAGAACATTAGAGTGGTCCTCTTTACCTAATGGAGCCACATCATGTTCCTGATCTTGTCTAGCCTGATCATGCTCAACATGTTGATCACGCTCTACATGCTCTAAATTTGAAACACGAAAGTTTACATTGATTAATACATCAAATGCAATTAAAGATGTTTAATTGTATTAATCCATACTGCGTTTTGTATAGCACATGAATACATCCAGTACAGGGATGCACACCATGGCCTTCATCGGCAGGTTGCGCTCCACCCTCACTAGGTTGCATTCCAATGTCATGTGTAGTATTATCATTGCTTATCTGTGTAAAAAAAATAGGCACATTATTATGGTAGAAATTAATATTGAACAGATTGCACAAGTATTCAATTTGAAATAAACTTTATTGAGTTTATTTACCTGCGTGTTGGATGTAGTGGAAGATTGTGTTTGCCCAGTCGAGACTCTTAGCTATTTAGTCAAGGCTCCATAGCCTTGGTGGAAGGAAATCTTCAGGTCCTCTTCTGTGGGCACTCTGTTGAAATCAAAGCCTTGCATTTTTGCATGCGATCATGAATTTTGTTTCTATGGTGTGAGAAAACCAAAATTGTTTGCAATTTATTATTTGGATGCAATATTTCATTTATTGATACTTACAAATCGTGCGGCTATTTTCATATAACCACCAGAGCCAAGTTTGTGTTGCCCATGTTTTTCTAGTCTTGCCTTTGTTGCCTTCGATGTGTCGGGCAGCCTATGAAAAAATTGAAATATGTTAGATTATGTAAAAAGAAAGAGTAATCAGTATATAATTAAATTTTTGATAGTATCACATACCTTGCTTGGCCCGGTGGTGTCTTTCCTTTCTTCTTTTCAGCCTTCTCCTTTCCATCCGACACCAAGTCCTTCCACTTACTTTTCAGAATCATGGGGGGACGCTCGTACTTTTTGTTCTTCTCTAAATGTGACCTGTATTGGTCCCTCACATACTTTAGATAGGTACCAGCTTTCTTAAGGACCTTCATTCGGTTGAATGTTTTATCACCAAACAACACAACTAAACGGTTAATGAGCTCATCTTTTAAATCTTGATTTTGGGCATTCCACCGTGTATGTATGGTGGGCCCAAAGAGCTCCAACATAATATCACTTAGATGTTTATAAAAAACATCATTTCCTACAAAATGATCATGGGTTCATTAGTCTATAAAGAGTGATCAATAAGTAAATTTCAATTGGATTATATATAATAACAATTAAAACATTTTAAAGTACCTGGGACCTTCTCTTTATGGGAAGGAAATCCTTGGTCACCACAAATGTGACCGAAAATTTTCCTGTACTAGGAATACAGGAAGATCCAGGAAATGCTGCTAAAACATCACCAGTACTAGCAGCCTTTGTATCCATAGGTACGAACACATGTGGTGGCATGTGTTCTCTGCCAGATGGTGGACTACTGAATGCCTGCATTGTATGTGTTGCTGACATTTCAGTCAACAATATAGGCACAAGTGATGGGGTCGGATAAAGTGTTGTATGCGCAAAAAGATCAGGATTTACACTTGTACCGTCCCCTACTTCTCAAGAAACACTTGCAGTACCTTGATCATGGCCAACAGCATGATGAGGATGCAAATAATCCTGTAAAAACAACACATATTTTAGTTCATGACATAAAAGAGTACAAAATATAAAACCATGAATGAACTTATGTTATAATTAAAGATCTCATGACAACTTACTTGCAAGTTATGTGCTCTCTTAGACAATAGTTTAACCCTTTCTCTTATCTCATCTATTTGAGGCACTGCGAATACCAACTTAAGGATTTCTTGATTGCATGATTTTTGGGCCTTCCTCATCATATCCTCAGGGTTTGTGGAAAATGATATGTCATCATTGCATAATAGTGACTCCACCTCCATATGGATGTTCTCCTGTACTGTTGATGTCTTTCCCCGATCAGCCAACAGCAACAACAATATTAAAAATATTATCGAAATTAACCCAATAAACTCATGAAAAAAACATAATAATAAAACATTTTGCTTGTATCTAATTTGTACAATTATAATGAGGTAAACCTATCGGATAGAAGTGCCTGAAGATGGATCATGATCTGCACTCTGGGCCGAAGCCTTCCTTGTATGATCAATGTCCCGCTATGACAAAAATTAAATATAAAAAACATTACTGAAATGAAACCAATAGACTTACAAAAAAAAAAATAGTAATAAAATGGTATATTGGAGTCATTAATTGGAGGTTGGGTAAAATGGTATATAGTATATACCACCCCCATAGTAATTGTCTTTGTATCTAAGCAATTCAAATTGTAATCGATTAGCAACTCTTCCCCTGTAGTTATTGATTTTATCGCACATACGAATACACAATTTCCCTTTCACACCTCGAATATACAATTGGGTTGCCTTTTTGTTGACCCAGGTCATGTACTATTTATAAACCCTACAATATTCCCTGATGCTTTTGGCCTCCCGTCAATGTACCTAGCCACTCCTTTATTTTGATCCTTATCTTTTATTTGTATATAATTTGTTGATAGTGCATACCTACACATACTTTGTGTGTATCGAACCAGCTACATCCAATCTTTGTAACTGTAATAGGGTCCAACATACTCCATCAACTCAGTAACTTTTTCATAACAAACCTTTATTCCGTCCATACAAAATAGGCCCAAACCATGTAATGACGATGGTGTTATGCGATATATCCTCTTGTTGACACAAAGATCAGTGTTTATTAGAGGAAGTTCCTTGGGTACCCATTGTTTCCGTAGATTTTTGTACCTCGATGTCGCCTATGCTCTCATCATCATAAGAACATGACCCCCCTTCAACAAGAAAAAATTTCATGTGTTTCCGGAATTTTCTTCTAATCTTTTGACCTCTAGTTGGTCTCCCTCTTTTAGACCTACTACATGTCTCACTTTCCTCTTCTCTTCCTGAATTTCTCTCGCTCGAGGAAGACAAATTTGACAAATACCTATTTGGTGGTACCTGCACTCATAAGGATGTTGGATGAAGTTCTTTCATGGTGATGTGATCCAAAGGTGACATTATGATTAATCTATCATTTCATCCCTAGAATTTGATAGGTTATAAGGTAATCAAGTCTTGATAGATTGCAAGTTATTGTTACTATCGTCCAAATGTGTCCATCACAAATCAAATCTACTTAATGTTTTAACTCCCAAACTTTGTAACAAGTGTTAAATGTGACTATGGTCCACCAGTTACACATCCAAGGCATCAAATGTATTCTCTAATTGTAATCAAAGGACTTTTTCTCTTCATTCAAGTAAATAAACATGAAGGGAAACACCACCAAGTGGTTTATTGGACACCTACATGACTAAAAATAGCAGCAAATTTACATTTAATTTCCATATGTCTAAGTGGTTAATAGGGAGGGAGTGTGTACAAGGCCTGGTAAAGTCATCATAAGTTTATCAATGTTCTAATTCTTTATGACAAGGTTTCAACATCTTCAAATAGTGAAAGTTAGTGCTCATAGTCATTTGAAACAACAACATTTTGATTATGTATGATGGTAGGATTTGATAACTTAAAAGAATTGGCTACCCAACAAACTGAAAGTTAAAAGAAACTTTTTCAGTTTAAGGGGTTAGCACTTTCTTTCATCTTTTCATATTGGTTTGATGCTTCAAACAATCCATTTTGTATCCCACTTCTATCATATTGTATTCCCATCCCATTGCAATTGTTGGAGGAGTTGATACCAAAATTTCATATCAGATACCACGTTCTTGAAGCAATTTTCTGTGTTTTTACAATTTTTCTGAAGTTCTTTTGTGTTGTATGGATCCATACAAACTTGAAATGCTCTGAGATCATTGGTGTAGATAAATATATGTGTTCCCTCTCATTTGCATTTGTTTTGAAGTCCTTAATCACTATTTTGTGGGATTAAACAATCAAATACAGGGACTGCCCTATTGTGCCTGTGTAAGAGTTTGAGGGCTAAATAGAAATGACATCCACCAATCCACCCACTGTCTTGGAACTATAACTCGGTGGATTGGTGTGCATCATGGTGGATTTGATGGAGTTTAAAATATTGTTCTTTGAATTCCATTTATGTTTTTCCCTTGTCATGGCTTGTTACATTGTTTGGAAGGAACCTAAGGTTGGGTTTTACCTTGGATTTCATAAAAATTCTAATGTTCCATGTAAAACCTTGGGTGAGATATATTTGTCTGTTACCTTTTTGGATTGGGTATTAAAATGACTTATGTCTCATTGTTTCATCTAGGCTGGGCCCCTTTTTATAAATTGAGTTAAATATTTTTCCTAACTTTATTACTTCCTAAGTTTAGGTTGGCCCGTGCCCTATGTTACTGATATTAGCCCAAACCTAAGGGGAGGGTTAATAATCAAAAGAGCTTCTAAAACTTCAACTACAGAAGCTACAAACTTGACTGTAAATGTGGCCAAATTGGTCCAAAAGACAGCTGAAAGAGAAGAAGCTGAGAAGATAAGTTTGATGGAGAAGTATAACACCATTATTGGAGAGTGTAGTAGAATGCATCAAAGGAATGTTGAGCTGCAAACTGAGGTAGACAAGTTGAATTACAGACATGTGGTGGAGTCTTCTAGTGCCCCTAGTACCCTGGCCATAGGTTCTACATCAAGATCAGTACCTCCAACTTCTCCAATTGTTTCTACTCCTAGGTTCCCCATCTAGACTCCTGCTCCTAGTCCTTCATTAGAGCCAGTTGAAGAGGAGGTTGAGTACTCTATAGATCCGACCAAATAGAAGATGCTTAATAAGATTAGAGAGCTACAGGAAGCTCTAAAAGCAAGTGAGAAGGGGTTGTTGCCAAGCAAAATGAAGTTGTAGACACAGTATTTAGGCATTTGAATTAGGGAGTTGATGGTAGATTACCATCAGTTTATTCTTTATATTCTTTATTCTTAGATTCAATAAGAAACATTACTAGGGATCAGGAATTAGTTTTTCCTTTAGTTGAGAAGTGGATCCCTAGGGCCAATGACCTAGATGTTATGTGTAAGGCCTCTAGATTCGATGTAGACAACATGCCCCAATCATTAAGGCCTACTCAAGTTTTTGTAAAATCACTGCAAGGTTTTCAAGCCTTACCTAATGATTTGACTAGGAAGATTAAGGAACTGGTAAAGAATTTTGATGACTGAAGTGGCACGTCTTTACCAGATTTACAGGGACTGCCCTGTTTTGCCTATGTAAGGGTTTGAGGGGTAAATAGAAATGACATCCACCAATCCACCCACTGTCTTAGAATTGTAACTCGGTGGATTGTTGTGCATCATGTTATCATAGAGGTTCATTGCATTTAGAGGTCTTTTAAAGCAAAAAACTTGGCATTGAATTGATGCCCTAGGGCTGATAGGGGCAATTTTCTTCTGAATTTGTGGTTGTTAAGTCAGGGTTTATGAATTTGATGAATATCTTGGTAGAGTCATGGTGACACTATTTGATGGTCCAATCTCTACTTCGAAACAAAAATATCTCTAAGAACTCTAAGAGCTATAATGGGATGGCATTAAAGGAACCTTCATATGAAATATCTTTTAATGAAGGACCTTTGAATTAAGGTCTTCATTTGAAGGTCCTTCATGCAAAGGTTCCTTTTATAAAGCATTTTGGACATGAAATATTTAAAATAAAAAATACCTTCATTTGAAAGTCTTGACATGGCATCATTTTTGAATGAAGGTTCTTCGTTCAAAGGTCATGACGACATCACCTTCAAATGAAGGTTCTTCATTAACTGGTATTTTTTAATTTTGAATGTGTGAATAATTTAGGGTTGAAAATAAATCCATTTGATCCTTTTATAAATGAAAGGACATTTGATGCAATCATATGCCTTGTCAAACTTTTAACTTAATAGTAAGGGCATCATGAGTAGTTTGTTGGGCCCATTCAACAATCTTCGATGCAAGGATTGAATTGTCTAGAATGTATCTACTATCAAGAAAGCCAATTTGTTTACCTCTATGACTATATCTCAAGCAATAGGTTTAATTGTGATGGAATGATATTGACAAGGATTTTGTAATCTAGGTGTTGAGAAGCATAATTGGCCACCATCCTAGGAAAGATTCTTCATTCTCACTTTTAGGTTTTAAAATTTAACAATGCATAGATTGATGAAAGAGCCCAAAGAAAGGGGCTTCATAATTTAATATGATAATTTTTCTCAGCTCTAGAAATGATATGTTTCCTTAAAGAGGAAGGAGAAACCTAAAAGGTAAAAGAGATGCTTAGGAATCTCAACACTTCCTTATGATCAACCCCCTTCTATCCATAGGAATTGAACCAATTGGACTTGGCTAAGAATTATTTCCTATAGCATTGAGTTTTATGCCACTATATATTTGACCTTAAAGCTTTCTAGAAAATATCTAGGCATTGAATATCCTAAATAATGTCACGTTTGTCCTCCAAGAGAGTGAGAAATGAGTCATTAGAAAAATGACCATTGAATAGTTGGGCTAGTGATGGCAATGTTGATAGTGAGATGGGTGGTCATAGAGGTGGCCTACAAGCTATATTTGGAAAAAAAGAAGGATAGAAGCCATTGATTGGAGTAGTGAATATTGACATTGGTGTTTCCTTGTCCAACAAAGGGTCACTATGAGAAATGGTGTTGGATTTGGCATTGGCATTTACTCTTTTCTTCTAACAAAAATGGTGATAGGCTAGATGTGTCTAATACTAGAAATATTCTCCTCTTCCTCCCATGAAAACTTTTATGGGAGAAGGAATACATGATACTTTGAAATGTAATGAAGATTCAATGCAAAATAAACTACTCCCTCTACTATCATACGTGTTTTTGGGTTTATTCTTTCATTCTTCACGCTTGGAAAATTGCTCATTTGGAAATGGATTAAACAAGTGGAAAAACTTGGGCATGTAGATGAGCTTATGAATTGGAAGCTAAAGGGTATGTTGTCAAAGGAAGATTTCCCATTTCTAACACTTTGTTGTTGAGGTGAGTTTAATAATACTATGGCTCGTTGCACCATAGAATTTGTTAGAGGTTTCCTTATACGACATCTCTATATGATCCTTGCTTAATTAGTTGTTGGCTTTTATCTTTTCCTTTTTCTATTAGTGACTTATTATATGATTGCATAGATGATATTTTTAATGTTATTGGGCCATATCAGTCTATACAAAGTTTCTTTACTTCTCAAAGTATTATCAATAACCTTAATAATGAAAATAATGAAATTGTCATTTAATGGGTGCTTGGGGAAGGGTATTGAGTTTTACCCTAGTGATAATTGTTGGTGTCTATGTATCATATTGCTTTGGCTCAAGAGGGGTATTGTTATCCCTTGTGATTATGTTTGAGGAATTCTTCAAATGGATGCTATTTCCTTCAACCAAATTGATGTCATTAAATAGTCTTGTTATGAACCCCTTGCAGGTTGCTTGGATAATGTTAGTATTGGTAATATGATGGTCCTTCTAATTATTATGCCCAAGCTTCCATAAATATGCATTTACTTAAAAATAACGATATAGTCACTTCAATCAAGTCACTTATGGTTGGGAGGTTTCTCCATGGTATGATCGTATGAACAGGTTAGTTTTGCATGATAGTGAATAAGCCTCAAATTTTTGCGAAGCCTATTCTCTTAGGTGAATTCTTGTGTTTTCTTCCTACTAAGTTCCAAATGTACAATATTTCTTAGTTTAATATTTTTTGCAAGGGTTTAGATACTACAGGGGATATATGATGCCACACTAAACTCACATCCCCTAAGGAGGTGAGAAATAATGCCATGCTATGACATTTTTTAAGAGGGTAGAATTGCTCCCTACTTTGAGTCCCTATGTTGCTCTGGTCAAGTCCTTTCAAAATAATTTTTTGCTTCATAAAAGGATAAAAAGGTTATTATGGGCGGTGTTAGATTTCTTGTTTCAAAGGAAACCATCAGAGCTGCTACTAGGTTGAATATTGAAGGTAGGAAGGTCATTAATAGGGAAAAATGATGGACACGGAAACCATCAACCAAATTTGAAAAGGGGAGAACTCATCGAATTATATAATGGTTTTGAATGATGAGTTTAGTAGAGTGCCAATTAAATACTTCAGTGTTGAAGGTAGTTTTAAATGTGTTTTTCATTACCATTTCTTGCATGACCATCTTAAACATAATAAGATTGCTTGTTTTCCTTATTTTGTCCTAAGTTCTCTTAAGTGTTTAGGTAAGGAGGTCTTAATGGATAAATTTTTGATGCCTCTACACGAGGGGTTAATGTTTAGACTCCATAAGTCCACCTTGCTATGTTCTCTTAGAATTTTGTTAGCTCTCTTATTTCAAAGTCTAATCTATTCCCTACCCCTATTCTTATCAAAGCTAAAGGTGGGAATATTAGTGATTTGCATGATCCCTCTCCTCCTAAGGGTAAGAGAAAACCTATAAAACATTCCTCATTCCTTGTCAAGCAAAAAATTACATTTGATGATGTGACTAGTAAAGTGGTGGAGGGAAATCTTGAGCTTGGTAAAGTTGTGGCTGATTATGATGACTTAGGTTGCCCTAATCTTTTTTCCATTGGTTCTCTATTGAAAGTTGCCTCTCATATCCATGTGGACATTCCTAGTGATGTTGAAATCTCCAAGACTAAGAGTAAAAACCCTAAATTTTAGTCACTTGTGAGCAACAACGACTAAGGTTCTTATTGTTGCTACTGTTAATAATAAGATTTCTATAGGAAAACCTTTTAAGGGGAACCTTGTAAGAAGATCTAATAGGTTGGTGGCCATAATTTCTACTACCCCTAGTACTACACCCAATGTAGAATTAGTTGTTTCTAATTAACAACAAAGGCTTTGTTGATCACAAGGACAATGACTACATCAATAGTGGGAACAAAGAGTTCAGTCACTCTCAAGACTTCATGTAAGAGGAAGATGTTTCTCTTTCCAATGATTTTGGTGTCAACCTTTTTTAGAAATGAATGTTCTTTATGACACTAAGTCTTCTAACATAGGGGATGATTGAGAGGCTGAAAATGATGTGAATTTAGTCCCTAGAAATGATATGGTGGCCATGGATGATGTCAAGGGTAAAGGAATTTAGGTGGACAATAAGTTTGATCTTGTGCATTTATGTTCTCATTGTGGCCATAACACCAATTCTATTAATTATTTGGAGCAAATTCTAGAAACTTTGGAGGAAAGAGTCAATAATGTGCTTAATTTTAGTAATAAGGTGATCCATAGGTTACTTCTATGCTTCTACTCCAGAATGTTGTGTGGGAGTTCTAGAAAAGAAGGTTGAAGGGTAATCTTGATAGTCTTGTTTTAAAGAAGGATAGAAAGAAATACCCTAAGGATGATATTTTTTTTTTTTTTTTTGAAGATTGGGGATATGTGACTCCCCAAAAGACATGCTACAACTTGTAGTTTTTTCTTGTTGTTTTTTAGTTATTTATGTGCTATTTTTCTTTGTTCTTCTATTAATTATTTATAGTTAGTTATTTTTTGGTTTTTCTTTTCATATCCTCCGGGCTTCCTATGTAATAGGGTTGGGACCTTGGTTTCCTAATTTATATATAAAAAATAACCAATCCGATTTATATTTTGCAATTATTGTGATAAAGTGAGGATTTGTCATAGTTTAATAAGACACCTCACTATTTATTGCTAAATCTGTTGTATTTGCTTAAGATATCTTAGAAATAATTTATCCATGTGAACACAATAGTTTACAAATATGGATAGTGATGCCTAGGTTAACTTAGATTTTCACTTGGAATCAGAAGTAGACCTTTAAGAATTAAATTTGGAATCTAATAGACTATGTCAAGGCTTCATTAACCACATCGAAGATAAGTATATTCCTTTTAAACTACCTTATAAGTATAAACCCTTGCAACCTACCTTAACTCGCCATGACTTGGCATGACTTGGCACTTCTTTATGCTCCATGCTGCTATGCCCATGCTACCCCGGGTAACTCAGCTTCAAAATTAGAACCTTGTTGTCCCAACTCACCTTAAGATTCAAAAAAGAAAAAAGCAAAGAAAAATACGCCTCGAAAATGATAAATCTCAACGTATATTATATAGATTATATATAAGGTATATATGCTAGTTAAATCATTATAATATTGTTAAATCATTAATTATATTACAAATGAACACTGCTTTCAAATTCTTCATTCTCTGAAGCATTGGTTCTTGCATTTGTTCTTGGCATAAGCAACATCCAATCATTGATTGTGGGATTGGCATCCTTAATGTTTGTTAGAATTTGACGAAATATTTGTTGTTCTTCATTTTTTCCATCTTGTCGAAAAACACAACTTAATGTAATGACCATTTTGAATTCTTCCCATAGTAGCTTTTCTCACCTTTTGCTTTCATATGGAGCCATGTCATTTACTGGAGGTAATTGTGCCTAGTCTCCAACTAAAATCATGTAGATATGCCTAAATATAAAATATTTAATTAAATTGATAAGTATGAATTTGTATAGAAGGAACTATAATAGAATTGAATAAAAAATATTGTAATGTAAAGTTATCAAAGTTAGCAATTTCGATCCAAAACTCACCTCCAAAACTTTGGTTACTATTTTTTGGGAATGCTCGTCGAAGCCTGGAATCTATGTTTTCAAGCAAGCTCTCCCCAAAGAAACTACGATCATCTATCAATATGTATTTGACATGTGATATTTCTTCTTGGAAATTTGTAAGTCTTGTCCCTTCTAGTTCATTGAAATCTCTTATTGGAATTCTTCGCTTTGAATGAATGGTTGAAGCACCAATGTTGAATGTTGCAACTCCAGTAGGCGTGAATAGAAGTAGAGGAGATTGTTTGGGAGAAGAATTATTTTCTAGTGCTAGGTTATGTGTTAGGTTATATAGGTTAGGTTATATAGTGTTTGAGCCTAGCCTCAAACACTACAATTAGGGTCGGGTTAGGTTATGTGTTTTCTTTAGGGTTAGGTTTGGGATTAGGTTTATGGTTATGGTTAGAGTTTAGGGTAATCTCTAAATTTAAGTTTAAGTCGTAGTTGATTATTTTCCCACAAAAGGAAATTAGATCCATTTTTTCTCATGTTCATTATAGCCAACTATGGCTTAATCTTAAATTTAGACCTTTTCTTGAAACCTAACATCATATCCCTAATCTAACCATAACCCTAACCCTAATCATAAGATTGACTCATACCCTGACCTTAACCCTAGCCCTAACAATAAACCTAATCCTAACCCTTACTTGGAAACTAAACCATCATTTTCTCATTATTGTAACCCTGACCATAACTTTAACCCTAACACTATTTCTCAAAACCATAATCTTAACCATAACCCAAATCCTTTTTATCACAACCCTAAACATAAATATAACTCTAACCCTAAACCCTAAACCATGATCCTAATTCTAATCTAACCCTAACACTAACCTTAACTTACACCCTAACCTTAACCCTAATTGTAACCCTAAACTAAAGACAAATGCTACACCCTAAACTATAATCCAAATCTTAAACCTAGCCCTAATCCTAATCATAACCTAACCTTTTTTCTTGAAACCTTAACCTTGACCCTAACCCTCACCTTTATCTGATCTTTATAACCCTAACCACAACCAAAACTCTAACCCCAACCCTAACCCTAAATATTTTTTCTTTTATTAATTAGTTGCATTCACTCTAATAACCCTAAACCTATCCCTAAACCTAACCCTAGCCCTAGCCCTAGCCCTAATCCTAACCCCAACTCTAAGCCAAATATAAAAACAACCCTTAATCATAACAATAACCCTTAAAATTAATTCTAAATATAACCCTAATACTATAATCCCTAATTGTAATCCTAAACCCTAACCCTATTTTCATATCTAATCCCAACCATAACCAAAACTCTAAATCTAACCCTAACCATAAAACATAAACCCTAATCTAACCCTAATCCTAACATTATTTTTCCTAACCCTAACCCTAACTCTAAACCTAACACTAACCCGAACACTAAATCCTAACCCTAATTAAATACCCAATCATAACCCTAAATTGTAACATGATCCTTTGAATTGGATACTACATAAAAATTTATGTGTTACAATCATTGCTTCCATTGTTGCCATTTTTACATTGGGTTGATGCATATATTTTTAAAATCAACAAAATCTTTTAATGTCTTTCCAAAATTAATATTATTAATTGTAATATCAAACTTATAAACATGTATGCAAAATAAGAACATAAATAAGAAATATATGGTAATAGTTTCTTCAAAAAACAAAGTGATGTGGACTACAAGGACTATAAGATATCCACAAAAGAGATCTACATTGAAAATATTGTAGGGAAATTCAAGAAAATACAATTGGTAGATGCAAAGCCAAATAAATGTGAAATTGTGTACTATAATGATTTTAGAATATACAAATAATGGATTTGTTGAAAAGGTTTTAGAAACTTTCAAACAAATGCAATTGGTAGATGCAAAGAAAAATTCCACAACCTTCACCAAAATCCTTATTGGTTTCCTTAATATGGGAGATTTGGAACAAGGTATAGACATCCATCAAAGCATAATATGAAGATGATTTTTTTCAAATGTTGTGGTTGTAGATGCCCTTTTAAAATTTATACAGAATGTGGAAGGATAGAAAAAGCTTGTGAACTATTTGACAAAATGTCTCAAAGAATTGTAATCTCTCAATTTATTTTAGTGTCTATTTTGTTATACCCCATGTCCCAAATTGGGTATAACACAATAGACACTAAAATAAATTGATAGATTGTTATGAGGGCAGTGATGAGACTTTTCTAATTAGAGTGTATTCCATGAGATTACAATTATTCGAGGCATTGTGTCAAATAGTTCATGAGCTTTGTCTATCCTCTAACATTTTGCATAGATTTCAAAAGGGCATCTACAACCACAAGATTTGAGAAAATTCATCTTCATATTATGTTTTCCTTATGATTGGTTGACTCTTATACTAAATCTGAGTGTTGTTTGTGTTTTGACAAGAGTAGATTAATATTTTTTAATTTTTTATATGAAGATCAAAATTACATGCACATAGAATGAACCATAGTTTAGTTACAACACTTGGTCTCTTCAAAATAATCAAAGAAGATTAGGGAGAGGAAGGAATGCACACCAAACTACAAAATAGGGGTAGTTTTGGCTTTGTTAGTTTTCTTTATATACTCGTTTCCTATAGGGATAAATATTTAATCACTATACAAATGAAAGATGGTTGATTATCTACTGAATATTGTTTTGTGTGTTTTGAAATGGAAGATATCTATGTTGGAAAACAAGGATAGACAACTGAGAGGGGGGGTGAATCATTTGTTACAAAATTGAAACTTATTTAACCTTATTAACCTTTAATCTTAGATCTGATAATTAACAGTGAAAGCATGAGTCAACAACACATCAGAAACACACATAACACCAAGATTTTTGTGTACAAACCCTGTTAGGGGAAAAACCACAATGGAGGTTAATCCACAATTTATAACCTGTTAAAAGTATAAAATAAATGAATAAGGAATGCACATGCATTCAGGAACACTGCCTAGAGCTCATGACTGCTCAAAGGGAAGGCTCACTACCTTACACAAGGTAATCAAATTAAATCCATTTGATGAGGTTGAACTGAGAAATTAGCTTCTTCAAAAGCCTGATGACAGTTTCAGTTAGGCACATCAATACTTCTTCATACTTTTCCTAAAATTCTTCACACTCTACTCTGCATTCGAATGATCTAATCTTTATTCACACATATCTCACATACACTTCACATACATTATCTCTAAATGAATAAAACAATCGCTCTTATATATCCACTTCATGAATCTACATTAACAGCTCTGTCGGCCCAATTCATGAACAAATCTCAATGTGCACCAACCTAAATCAGTCACAACATAATGAAGACCTAAGGCAACATCCTCAAACATGCCAAGCATTCAAAAATTAATCCACAAGGATCTACAACACGCTACCACCATCATGTCAACCAAGAACATGAAAACTCGAACATGGAAAGGAAAAATATTTGATCATGAGCACACTGATCAACGTGGACATACCACAATGATAGAGTATGAGATCAAGAAATGTCAATGAACATCTCAAGAGCATACACAAAAATTCAATTCACCAGAATTACATTCTCTTCTTTCAGAAACACCAACTATAGCAACAAAATAATTGTAGGAACACAAAAACTCATAACTCGCTCCAATCTTGATCCACACCTCTGAAACTTCCAGAGGATATACTAGATAGGCTCAGCAACAAACCCTTTAATGTACGACTTTAGAATACCAACGTACAAAAAATTTCACCACTCTAATCTTCACAACTTTATAGACTATCTGCAACATATTTATTCTAATTTTCTCAATATCCTTGAAATATACAACCTTTAAGACATTAATGCTAATAGTGTTGACATCAATGACAACCACATATCATGAGCAACACAACCACAACATCCAACAATCTACATCTCTATTAAAATTGGTATATGCTAATAGTCAACTTATTATCTTATTTATAGCATTTCCTTAGCTTTTTATACTAAAAAATTCAAGGTAGAGGGTAACATGATTCTTTTAATGTCTTGCCAAAATTAATATTATTAATAATTTCAAACTTTTATAAACATGTATGGAAAATAAGTACATAAATAAGAAATATATTGTAATAGCTTCTTCACAAAGGATAAAAAAATCATGTGGACCGTACAAGGATTGTGGTGGGACTTAAAATTTACTACCTGTGTGGTATCACTATAGGATTTGACCCTAATTTCCGATGACCTTTTGTCGAAATCGCGACAAAACATTGTCAGCCGGCTGACGATTAACAGAAGTCAGCGTCGTCGCTCAAATTTCGTCTACATCCCAACGGGTTGCAAAACGTCGACCTCACAACGCACGCTCATCAAAACCACGATGCCAACTTCATTGATTGCGTGACAAACAGTGCCCAGATGACGGGAGGCATACCTTCGCCAAACCGTCGGATTAACAACATACGTTCGTCACCATTACGACACAAATTCGACTTATTGGCAATATCGTTGAGAGATCAATATTGTTATAGCGATCAAAATTGCCCAAGAAGATATTTCAGGAGGATTGGATTTTTGTCTTAGCGATAACTTTTCATTGTTGAGATACACATCTTGTCTCATCGACAAAGCATGAGGGAAGCATATCGACAAGACATATATTATCGGAGTAATTTCTGAAGGTCTACCTGAGCAGCTATATGACGCCGATAAGATTACATCGGCAGGAGTCTTGGAGACATAATTTAGATTGAAATAGCGATAGAAGTTCATCGAACGAGCAACGAAATAGGCAAGTCATTACGGCAAAACTTCGTCGAATAGATTGCAAATTCGTCGAACGTTTTTGCGGTTCATCATATATTCGACGAGAAAGTGCACATTTTAAAAAAAAAACCTATTCGTTGAAAGATCAAGACTATTACAGTGATCAAAATTGTCTGAGAAGATATATCAGGAGGACTGATTTTTTGTCTCAGCAATAACTTTTCATCAGCGAGATGGACATATTGTCTCACCAAGGAAAGCATATCGGCAAGACATATATCATCGGAGTAAGTTCTGAATGTCTACCCGAGCAGCTATATGACGCCGATAAGATTACCTCGGCAGGAGTCTTGGTGACATATTTTAGATTGAAATAGCGATAGAAGTTCATCGAACGAGCGACGAAATAGGCAAGTCATTACGGAAAAACTTCGTCAGATACATTGCAAATTCATTGGACATTTTTTCGGTTCATCGTAAATTCGACGAGAAAGTGCTTTTTTTTTTTAAAACCTTTTCGTTGAAAGATCAAGACTATTACAGTGATTTGAGGCCTGTTTGTAGCAGCAATAATGATAACTATTTTCTTGGCTGTCATACAAGCCATCTCCATCAACAGAGCTTTGAAACCAAATCCACACACAACACAATGTTCATAGTGAAAAGTTAGCACTTTCTTTCATCTTTGCAGATTGGTTTGATGCTTCAAACGATGCATTTCTTAGATTGAAAAGTGCATTACTTACCTTTTTGAGCTTCTCTTTGTTTTGAGAGTAGTTTAATAATCTCTACTTAACAGGGCCAACCACGTGAAGGTGGAAGCTCATTTGGCCCTTCCCCCCCCCCCCCTCACATCACTCTCAATTCCCCATACCCGATCATATAACATTAATCATTCATTCATCCATTAATAACATATAACATTCATTCATTCATCCATTAATAACATATAACATTCATTCATTAACATATAACATTTTTTCATTAACATATTCAGATTCATTCATTAACATATTTCATTTTTTCAGTTTTTACACATTATCAAAAATATGGTTGTCATAATATGATTACAATCACTTTTTTTTTTGTTTCTTTTTTGCAGCTAAAAAAAGCTGAAGTGGAGTATCGTTTTCAAAATCATCTGTCCCCCCTTGAGTTGTTTCGAGCTCTGCTCGTGATCTTAATGTACGCCTAGTCGTGTACTCACAACCGCGTGGACATGGCTGCAAGGGGGGGTCTACTACAATAGCAAAGAAATGTTAAATTGATATGTTTTATTATTATTGTTACACATATTTCATTAATTAAAAGAACATCAGAGTGGTGCTCTTTACCTGATTGGGCCACATCATGTTCTTGATATTGTCTTATAGCCTCATGCTCAACATGTTGAACACCCTCTAAATCCTGATCTGGAGTTGAAACATGAAATATTACATTAATTAATACACCAATTGCAATTAAAAATGTTTAAAAGAACATTAGAGTGGTCTTGCTTACCTGATGGAGCCACATCATGTTCCTGATCTTGTCTAGCCTGATCATGCTCAACATGTTGATCACGCTCTACGTGCTCTAAAGTTGAAACATGAAAGGTTACATTCATTAATACACTAAATGCAATTAAAGATGTTTAATTGTATTAATCCATATTGCATTTTGTATAGCACATGAATACATCTAGTACCAAGATGCACACCATGGCCTTCATCGGCAGGTTGTGCTCCACCCTCACCAGGCTACATTCCAATGTCATGTGCAAGATTATCATTGCTTATCTGTGTAAAAAAAATAGGCACATTATTATGGTAGAAATTAATATTGAACAGATTGCACAAGTATTCAATTTGAAATAAACTTTATTGAGTTTATTTACCTGCATGTTGGATGCAGTGGAAGATTGTGTTTGCCCAGTCGAGACTCTTAGTTGTTCAGTCAGGGCTCCATAGCCTTGGTCAAAGGAAATCTTTAGGTCCTCTTGTGTGGGCACTCTGTTGAAATCAAAGCCCTGCATTTTTGCATGCGATCATGAATTTTGCTTCTATGATCTGATAAAACCAAAATTGTTTGCAATTTATTATTTGGATGCAATATTTCATTTATTGATACTTACAAATCATGCGGCTGCTTTCATATAAACACCAGAGCCAGGTTTGTGTTGCCCGTGTTTTTCTAGTCTTGCCTTTGTTCCCTTTGATGTGTCGGGCAACCTATGAAAATTTTGAAATACATTAGATTATGTAAAAAGAAAGATTAATCAGTATATAATTAAATTGTTGATAGTATTACATACCTTCCTTGGCCCGGTAGTATCTTTTCTTTCTTCTTTTCAGCCTTCTCCTTTCCATCTGACACCAAGTCCTTCCACTCCCTTTCCGGAATCGTGGGGGGATGCTCGTACTTTCTATTCTTCTCTAAATGTGACCTATATTGGTCCCTCACATACTTTAGATAGGTACCAACTTTCTTAAGGACCTTGGTTTGGTTGAATGTTTTATCACCGAACAACACAACTAAATGGTTAATGAGCTCATCTTTTAAATCTTGACTTTGGGCATTCCACCGTGTACGTATGGTGGGCCCGAAGAGCTCCAATGAAATATCACTTAGATGTTTATAAAAAAAATCATTTCTTGCAATTATAATGTAGGCAAATATTGTCATTTTGTAAATCAATATAATAGGGCGCTATCCCCACTGTTAGCACTTAAAAAAATAATAATAATAATTAAAACATTTTAAAGTACCTAGGACCTTCTCTATCTTTATGGGAAGGAAATCCTCGGTCACCACAAATTTGACCGGCAATGTTCCCGTACTAGTAATACAGGAAGATCCAGGAAACGCTGCTAAAACATCACCAGTAGTAGTGGCCGCTGCATCCACAGGTACTGACACATGTAGTGGCATGTGTTCGCTGCCAGAGGGTGGACTACCGAATGCCTGCATGCTATGTGTTTCCAACATTTCAGATGATAATATAAGCATAGATGATGGGGTCGAATGATGTGTTGTATGTGCAGGAAGATCAGGATTGACACTTGTACCATCCCCTACTTCCTAGGAAACACTTGCTTGATCACGGCCAGCAGCATGATCATGAGGGCGCAAATAATCCTGTAAAAACAACACATATTTTAGTTCATGACATAAAAGAGTACAAAATATAAAATCATGAATGAAGTTATGTTATAATTAAAGATCTCATGACAGCTTACTTCCAAGTTTTATGCTCTCTGAGACAATATTTTAACCCTTTCTCTTATCTCATCTGTTTGAGGCACTATGAATACCAACTGAAGGATTTCTTGATTGCATTTTTTTTGGGCCTTCCTCATCATATCCACAGGGTTTGTAGAGAATGCGATGTCATCATCGCATAATAGTGACTGCACCTCCATATGGATGCTCCCCTGTACTGCTAGTGCCTTTCCCCGATCAGCCAACTGCAACAAGAATATTAAAAACATTATCAAAATTAACCCACTAAACTCATGAAAAAAACATAATAATAAAACATTTTGCTCATATCTAATTTGTACAATTACAATAACGTAAACATGTCGGATAGAAGCACCTAAAGATGGATCGTGATCTGTGCTCTGGGCCAGAGCCTTCCTCATATGATCAATGTCCCGCTGTGACAAAAATTAAATATAAAAAACATTACCAAAATGAAACCAATAGACTTACGAAAAAAAACATAATAATAAAATGGTATATTGGAGTCATTAATTGCAGGTTGGGTAAAATGGTATATATATAGTACATACCACCCCCATAGTAATTGTGTTTGTATCTAAGCGATTCAAATTGTAATCGATTAGCAACTCTTCCCCTGCAGTTATTGATTTTATCGCACATACGAATACATGGTTTCCCTCTCACGCCTCGAATATACAATTGGGTTGCTTATTTGTTGACCCAGGTCATGTACTATTTATAAACCCTGCAATATTCCCTGATGCTTTTGGCCTCCCGTCAATGTACCTAGCCACTCCTTTATTTTGATCCTTATCTTTTAGTTGTATATAATTTGTTGATAGTGCATACCTACGCATACTTCGTGTATATCAAACCAGTTGTATCCAATCTTTGTAACTGTAACAGGGTCCAACATACTCCATCAACTCAGTACCTTTGTCGTAACATACTTTTATCTCGTCCATGCAAAATAGGCCCAAACCATGTAATGACAATGGTGTTATGCGATATATCCTCTCGTTGACACAAAGATCAGTGTTTATTGGAGGAAGTTCCTTGGGTACCCATTGTTTCCGTAGATGTTTGTACCTCAAGGGAACCTCAATGTTGCCTATGCTCTCATCATCATAAGAACATGACCCCCCTTTAGTAAGAAAAAATTCCATGCGTTTACGGAATTTTTTGCTAATCTTTTGACCTCTAGTTGATCTCCCTCTTTTAGACCTACTACATGTCTCACTTTCCTCTTCTCTTCCTGAATTTCCCTCATTTGAGGAAGACAAATCTGACAAATACCTATTTTGTGGTGCCTGCACTCATAAGGATGTTGGATGAAGTTATTTCATGGTGATGTGATCTGAATGTGACATTATGATTAATTTATCATTTCATCACTAGAAATTGACAGGTTATAAGGTAATCAAGTCTTGATAGATTGCAAGTTATTGTTACTACCGTCCAAATGTGTCCATCACAAATCAAATCTACTTAACGTCTTTGTGCAGCGTCTTTGCAAGCATAAAGTAACTTCAAATGATAGTTTGGAGTTAGTTCTTTCTTCTTTTAGCAAGTATTGTAGCTCATTTTTGGAGCTTTCAAGAAAAAGATAGCATTGTAACTCATTTTCACGGACTTGTACTCAGCTGTATTTTTACCTTTCAATCAATAAAAGCAAGCTATTTTTCCTTCTCTCTTGTCTAAACTTATTAGCCATGAAACAGGACAACCATAAAAAAGGTAGAAAGGTTTGAAGAATGCAGTCATGATAATATTATATCAACCTTATTGGGTTCTTTGAAAGAAGAAGAAAACCATGAAGTTCCAAATCAATTTCTTGTACCACAAGAGCACCATAAGAGTAAGATGAAGGATATGATCACACCAAAAGAGGAAAAAGGAAAAACCAATCTAAAGCTTTCAAGGGGATGTCCTATCAGGCATCTAACTAGGATGGAAACTAGCAATGCATCACAAGTCATTATTGCACCCAAGCATGAGGACTCTATCCTACTATCCTATCCATTTTAAGATAACATGAATGGTAAGTGGATTTGTGGATTTGTTTTCTCCATTTATGAGGCATTGCAATAGTTGGTTAAACATCTATCATTTCCTCATTTCCTCTTTGATGCTCACAAACATATGGAGCATTACAAGTTGCAAAGAAAGGGTAGCTACTTTCATGAACCAGTTAATGTTTTTATTTAGGTATTCCTTTCCTCAGTTAGTCTAGGTTAGGATAGTTTTTGTTTTAAGTGAATAAGTTTTGTTTGCACAGTTAGTTTGTTTTAAGTCATTTGGTAGGTTGAATAAGGTTGGTAGGTGTTATGTGGTGGAGCTTTTGTTTTCCTTCCCTTTGGGGTGGTTTTATCTTCATTATTTTTCTACTAGTCTAGTATTTGGGGGTTTTTTCTTTCTGGCCATTGACTTGCTATCAGCAGTACTCAGTCACTTAAGTCATGTTTTATCCCTTTTGGTTGTCACTTCACCGGCCCCTTTTACCTATCCTTTCGGTTTTGCATTTTGACTTATGCGTCCCTGTGGTTTTTGGCCTATTAACCTTTACAATGTAGCCTTTGAATTATTTTTTGACCCCATGGGTTATTTCCCCGTTTGCTTAGTGGTCCCCTTTCTTTAAGGTAACTATTTTGCATGTGCAGATTTGTATTAACCGACGGATGCAGGAACTGCGATCTTGACCATTCATTGCACACCTCGCAAGGTTTGTGCTTGCGTCATAGAAAATGTTGTGAGGCTTGCGAGATGTTGCCACCTATTGTGTAACTTGGTGGGGCCAGTTTTTGAGTGTTGGCTGATGGACGGGTGATGATGCTAACAGCTATGTACTATCTAATGCATCTGGGCCGTCCCTCACTAACCTCGTGCAATTAAAACTTTAGTTTCAATAATGCTGCGAGGTACGCGATGTGTTGACGCGTGGGCACCGGTGTTATCGATTAATGAGTGAGGTGGGACCCGTTCCATGCTAATGTGGTACCTAATGGGCAATATTCTTGCTCACTTGCTGACTGGAAGGAGGATGTGTCATTTTCAAACTGTTGTTGACCAAATCTAGACTGTCCGTCTAGCCAACTGTATCTTTGATCAACAGTGTGTTTTCAAACAAACTGGTGTTGTACTATAGCCGTTCTATCTCGCACGATCGAATAGTAATGGTCAAGTTTGACTCGGCCTGCGTAATTAAATGCTAAATAACCAGTGGATTGCTATTTCAGTGTTGCATTCTAGTTTATAAGAATTCCTCGGTGTTTAGAAAAGTGGCTATTATCTCAGTTCTCCATTATCACGACAGTTGACGCTCTGCAAAATAAACAGTAAGTGATACGAACGCCTTCTTTTGTAATTTTAGAATATATTAGCGTTGCCTATTGAATAATTGGTGATTGTGTCCTTTTCGATTCCTAGTGAATTGTTAAGCGAATTGGTCGTTAGAGCTTATATAGGTCATTGCTAGTGATTTGTGTGCATATAAAAAAGTTTTCTGTAAGGGCAGTCGAGAATAGGGTGTAATTGTTTGTTTTTCTTTAAGAAAACCCTAGTTCAAATCCCCTTCTATTTAAAATATATGGCATCCAAGGCACGAACTGTTGGTTCCCAGGCTACGCCTAGGGGTTACTCACAAGATATTATTGATCTGTTGAAACCTTCTACGAGCAAGAAGCAAGAAGAAAGGATATTGTTCTATGGACCCATGATTCATGAAGGTTTAATGGACAAACAGTGTACAATCCATGATGCCGAATTGCCGTACACTGGTTGGCAGCTCTTTTCCAATTGGTTTGGAAATAGAAATTTGCCTGTTCCTTTGTGTAATCCATGGAGACTGGACTTGGGTAAGCTAGTGGTACCGAATGTCTATGAAGATGTAGACTTATTAAAAGATATTGCTGCAAGGTATGATCCTGTGACTCGAATTGTCAGAACACATCTTGGCAAGCCTATGATTAAAGTAACTAGAGAGGAAATTGCAGAGATTTTTGGCTTACATGAATGGAGCCAGGATATGATTCCCATCAAATTGGAGGTCTTCAGGGAAGAATACAGAAACACTAAGGGTTTGATAAGGAGATCCCTTTTGATACCCCATTTGGCTATGTCGGGAAGAGGGAAGAATCAGAAAAAGGTTGTTATTGGCAAGAATGAGCGTGAACCTTTCCCGGTAGACTACTTCGCCCCTCATTTCAAGAAGACCATCTATGCACTATGTCAAGTTTTGGGGATTGACCTAAAGAAGACTGTGCCTATAGAGATAATGTATATGGTTGTCAACCTCCAACACCCTGGTTATAATGTGGTATATGACTTTTCCACTTACCTTGCAGAGAACATAGATTCTGGCTTAGCAGCTTTGAAGCTGGGAAAGAATTGGGTAAAATTCAGATGGTTTTCACTGTTGATTCATATGTTTTTATATAGTGGTCATAAGGTATTTGAAAAAGATATGGAATTGAAGAAGATGGAAGGAGATATTGAAATGCCTATCCAATATTGGACTAGGGTCTTAGACAAAAATGATCATAAGTTTGATTGTCACCTTTCGTAATATTTTTGGATCTACGTTAAGGAAGGCTTTAGTTGCTGATCCACCCAGGATTCCAAAAGAAATTCATGACTTTCTAAGACCTATGGAGAGGAGGCCTGAGCTGAATCTAACCCACAATTGGGGTGATATTATCCCCAATCACAATACTACAATCTTCAGGGTCTTTGGCACCAATGCCATCCCGTATGTCCTACCTAAAGAAGTTCCTCTCAGACTTGGTTTTGTAGAGATTATGAGGCAATTGGGAGCATCTCAAGATTTCCATTTGCCTGCTAAACACAAGAAAGGAACCTTTTTCCCTGAATATACAGCTTTTGCAGATTTTGTTATGATAAAGGGAGGGTGGAGAAATTTACACTTGTTACTCAAGCCATATAGATTGAATACTGTACGCCCTAGGAATTATGATCCTGAGGGTTTTATCTCCCAAATGAAGGCTAGACATCGGATTGGAACCTTTGTTCACAATTTCTACTATCCTAAAGATATCATTAAGAATATTTTTGATGAGGACTTACAGGATGAGAGAAAGGAAATTTACATTGCCTATTCAAAAATGGTAAGAAGTAAACAGGAGAAAATACTTGGTTTTGATCCTGTACCTGATGCTAAAGATGAGCTCAACAGGGCAATCTATGTTCTTGATAATTTTGAGAGCATAGTAGGAGTCTTGAAGGAGGAAAGGATTGTAGAAGGAAAGGGAAAGTCACATGTTACTGAGCAGCACCCTGAGATAAGAATCGAAGAAAGGCCTACCTACCAGCCTCAAGGGAAAATAAAAGTGTTTTCAAGAAGGAAGAGAAATAGGACAGAGGAAGTTACGATGAGTGGTGCATCATCCATCCTAAGGAAATCAATATCTGGTATTATTGATCTAGATTCGCCTCTGAAGAGTTCAGAATAGATTAGCACATCATCCCCAAAGAAGCCTAGAACTAATAGTATGGGGGATGTTGACCAGAAAGGTAATGATGAGGAGGATATTATTGTAACTCCGAATGAAATAAATTCATAAATGCCACTAGATCCGACTGACATTGCAATGAGCTTAGGAGCCATCACCCTAAGATTGGGGAAGGATGAGATTAAAGGAATTACAAATAGTGATGATTTGAGAATGGAAGCCTACAAAGAATTCATGATGGATGACTCTTTTATCCATACCCGTTCTTTTGAAGATTTTGTATGGAGAGCTCATCTCTCATCTTATACTGAGCAGGTAGCACATGAGAGAATTTTGCACCCAAAGCTTCCAAACCAAGTAATTCAGTCAAAGGTCAGAGTACAATTGAAGGAGAGGTTTAAGGAAATCACACCAGAACAGGGCAGAACATTCGTTCAAAAGTGTGGGATATTGCTACTGCCTGAATGGGATATTGTTGATGCTGTAGTATTTGATACAGTAAGAAGGGAAAATAAACCGCTTCTTGCAACAGAGGAGGAGGCGGCATTAGCACTTAAAAGGATCAGCTTTTAGTGAAGAGTGGGATTCTCTGGCAATATGGTCACTATCTACAGGGTCTCAAAAACCTATTGTCACTGAAACATCCGATTTTAGTGGTCATTTGATTGTGAAGAGATTTGTTGATACCCCTGCCTTGGAGGCTGTTGACATGGTTGTGAATGTTGCCAAATTTACTAGGGCAACCGTGGAGGATTTAACTAAAAACCAAGATACTCTGAGGAACTAGTATAATGACATTATTATTGAGTATAATAAGAGTTAGCAAAGGGTGGCGGAATTGGAAACAGAAATGGCCTTATTAAGGCAACAAATGGAAATCTTGAGATCCCAAAAGCAGGTTAGCTCTAGCCAAATTATTGTTGACCCACCAATTGATCAACCCCAACCTCCTACATAGGTTCAATCTTGGGCTATGGTCCCGTATAATATGGGACAAGTGCCTATTGCAGTTGAGAAGGCCAGTACCTCGAGCGAAGATCCTTCTAGGGAAAAGTTACTCCAACAGATTGAAGAATATAAGGAGATGGTAAATCAAATCCGAGATGCAGCAGGAAGGAATAATTCAGAAATTGTTGATACTGTGTTAAGGCATCTACATAAACGAGTCCAAAGTAAGTTGAATGGTGTTCATGCGAATTATGCCTTGATGCTGCAAGCACTTGAATTATTTCCAAGGGACAAAGAATTGGCTATCCCTTTGCTAAATAGATGGGGCCCTAGAATGGAAAAATTGAAATTTATGGGAGTTGGAAGAAAGCAGCATGGGAATAAGTATCCTACAGTCATGAAAACATATCAATTTGTTAAGACTATTGTTGAGCAAAAATTCCAGGGGTCTGCTGCTCCTATGGAGTCCAAAATCAAAGCACTGAAGGATATTTATGATGGAAAAGATTTGACTCCACTACCTCATATTTTGCATAGTTAGGATAGTGTCAAGCCTTTGCAGGAGTGGAAGGAGCAAATGAATAATATAATGACTACCCAAACTCATGAGATATGCAAAAATGTTGGTATTCGCATGTTGGAGAACACTTTAGAGAATTTATCACTTGTCATTAGTTTCCTGGAGAATTTTGACAAGACAACCACGTCATTAATGATAAAGTATGTACCTTATCAAAAAATGGTGGACCGGGTGGTGGCTTTCAATTGGCCATCGGAGGAAGATTTTGAGTCATGGAAAAAGATGTTTATTGATGAACTTGAATTATAAATAATGGGGATGAGAGCTGCAATTTGGTCATGTAAAATACAGGTCTGGCCTAGGTATTATATTTTGAAATGCATTCTCTTCCCGGATTCAGGTACAAATTGCACAAATAAAATCAGCACATGGAGCAGTTAAAAGATGCTTTGGTGTCAGGGAATCAATACTTGGAACCATGCTTTCCTTTCCTCCGTAACAAATTAATCATCATTTTGTTTTAAGCTTTTCTTCTCTTACCAAGCAAATGATGTAAAGATAACTGATTAGGAATTAGCGGTCCAGTAAAAAATGGACATGTGTATCCTCCGGCCTAAAGCTTGTTTGCTCCCTTGTTTTTATAAAAGGGAATTCTGGGCCGAGGAATAGGTCTGTTGAAATTACTTAAGATACGTAAGAGAAGAATCAAGTAGAGAGAGAGAAAAGAATATGTCCAGTTTTTTGAAGCTTTGAGTCTGTTTGGGAACTTAGTAAATCATGGGGTTTTGGAGCATACTTATGCAAATCTTGTGATTGTTTTGAGTCTATTTTCTCTCCTATTGTAATAATTTGCATGAATTTTTAATGAAAAGTCTATCAAAGATGATGTTCATTAAATTTCATTTGTCATTTCCTGTGGATTATGTTCGACTATAGCTCTGGTTCAATGGACCTGTTAAATGCTTCAGTTGTTCAATAATTTCATGCAAATTAGCACATAGGATTTGCTAAAGAGTAATAGATTCATGTATTGATGAATGGATGGTAATTCCTTATATACAGATCATAGATGCTCTAGATGAAAGTTACCCAGTAGTTCAGTTTCCAGTTTGACTCTGTGCTTTAGGATATGGCACTGGTACTCTGACTGCTTATTGTTCTTGTATTTTTTGTTATAGATTCAGGCAATTTCACTCGAATATTTCATAAAAACACACTTAGGTGTTATTTCAATTCCTTTTTAAATAAGAGCTGAATTCTCCTGAGAAATAGCCAATTTCTTGAAGGATTATCTTGTTTAAACTTAGATTGGAATTTATTTGTTGTTTATCCACGTATGAGCAAATCATTCTCATCATGAATGACAATATATTTTAGGGATACCCTCTTGGATCTTACAGAGTCCAAAGTGTAGGAGAGATAACAATTTTGTTGCATTTGTCTCGTTAAGTTGGCATAGTGCCTTCAAGATTTTTAAAATTGAGTATGGCAAGCTCATAGAAGCTTCTGCAGGTTCTACTTGGGTTGTAAAAAATGCCAACATTATGCACTATTTTGGATGAGTTACAACATTATGCAAGACTATTTCTCAAGTCTTGTCAAGTTCCAAGAGTCGACACCATGCCCAATGGATAAGTTTAGGCAACTGGTGAGGATGTTTAGCAGGCAAACATAGAGAAGATGTCACCAATTTTTTTACCTAATTTAGCTTCTAACTCAATCAAGTAAAGTTGGGATAGTTTTTGCAAAAATAAAGATAAAGGTACATATTCAATTCTACTAAGTTCCATTCATATACACAAAAGTATTATCAAATGAATTGTAGTTCATTATGCAAATGTATACAAGAGAAAGATTGCACAAAATTTTCACAAATGTCTTTTATTGATAATTACAAATGTATGGTGTCCCACACAAGTTGTGGGAATAACTATTTCAATACAATATAAGACACAAACTATACATTTGAAGAAATAGAAAGGAAAGAACATATGGAAAGAGTAGGGATCCGTCATTGCCTAAATGATGAACCCCAAAGTTGAATTGTTGCCTAAATGATACACCCCAAAGTTGAACTGTTGCATCATTGGAAAAGTATGATCAAATTCATCTATTATGAAGAATTGGTCTATGTGCCTCTAGTAATCACTATAAAAATGTGAAAGACAAAGCTATTTTATTTTTTCCGTCTTATCTTATACCATTTTACGAGAATGGGGGGGCCAGTGTGCGAGAAGATCTTTGGAAACTAGGCATGAAAATTGCAAGTTAAAGAGAATGGGGGTGCCAAACTTACAGTACTCATTGTCCCTTGGTTGTTGATTTTCCCTGAGTGCCCTCAACCTGGTCCTCGGCACTAGTATTGACTTTGTTTTAGCTCCAAAATCTTTGTCGGTGCTGGTATTGACCTTGTTTTCACTCCTCCAAAGTCTTCCTCAGCGCTAGTATTGAACTTTCACTTGTCCAATTTGACAAGCTACAACCTACTTTAGTTAGGTTTTAGAGTATGTTAATTAAATTTAAAAAAATTATGGCACCATTTAGAGTAGTGAATATAAAGCAAGCAAAGCCTATTATGGTGCCATTTAGAGTAGTGAATATAAAGTAAGCCAAGCCTATTATAGTCATGAGGGAAATAATAAAACTCCTAGGATACTTTGTGAAACCATTTTCCTTGGTTAAAGGGAGGCCATAAAATATACCTTTGGATTTTTTCAATCTTCAAATATGAGGATTTGCAAGGTTCTTAGCAACATGAGTAATGGAAATGTGTGCAACAAGAATTTTTGAACACACATGGAATCTCCTTGCCAAAGAAAGGGGCTTCATAATTTAATATGATAATTTTTCTCAGCTCTAGAATCAACTTTTAAATCTTCTCCTAATAGGGCCAAAATCACATCTTCTTGTGTTTGAGAAGTCACCAGTACTGAACATAACCGTCAAGCAACTTTTCATCAAGATTATAACATCACCGTCGATTTTGAGCACATGCATCTTGGAGCCGCTTTAGTAACCTATCATATAATGTACTAAAACTCGACATAAATATTAAAGCACTTTGATTAATAGTAATGTTATAATATTAATATATTATATTACATTATATGAATTATAATGATATATTTGATATATTAAGATTATATATAATCTATATATAGATTAATAGTAATTATATTAGATTATTAATATTATTGGTATATTATTAATAATATTAATATTGTATTAGATTAATAATAATTATAATATTGTTAAATGATTAATTATATTACAAATGAACGTTGCTTTCAAATTCTTAGCTTTGAATGAATGGTTGAAGCACCAATGTTGAATGTTGCAACTCTAGTAGGCATGAATAGAAGTAGAGGAGATTGTTTGGGAGAAGAATTTTTTCTAGTGCTAGGTTATGTGTTAGGTTATATAGGGTTAGGTTATATAGTGTTTGAGCCTAGCCTCAAACACTACAATTAGGGTTAGGTTATGTGTTTTCTTTAGGGTTAGGTTTGGGATTAGGTTTATGGTTATGGTTAGAGTTTAGGGTAATCCAAATCATAACCTAACCCTTTCTCTCAAACCTTAACCTTGACCCTAACCCTCACCTTTATCCTATCTTTATAACCCTAACCACAACCAAAACTCTAACCCCAACCCTAACCCTAATTACCTAACCCTAAATATTATTTATTTTATTAATTAGTTGCATTCACTCTAATAACCCTAAACCTATCCCTAAACTTAACCCTAGCCCTATCCCTGGCCCTAATCCTAACCCCAACTCTAAGCCAAATATAAAAACAACCCTTAATCATAATTACAATAACCCTAAAACTATTCTATATAACCCTAATACTATAATCCCTAATTGTAATACTAAACCCTAACCCTAATTTCATATCTAATCCCAACCATAACCAAAACTCTAAATCTAACCCTAATCATAAAACATAAACCCTAATCTAACCCTAATCCTAACATTATTTTCCTAACCCTAACCCTAACTCTAAACCTAACACTAACCCGAACACTAAATCCTAACCCTAATTAAATACCCAATCATAACCCTAAATTGTAACATCATCCTTTGAATTGGATACTACATCAAAAATTATGTGTTACAATCATTGCTTCCATTGTTGGCATTTTTACATTGGGATGCATATATTTTTAAAATCAACAAAATCTTTTAATGTCTTGCCAAAATTAATATTATTAATTGTAATATCAAACTTATAAACATGTATCCAATTTAGAACATAAATAAGAAATATATGGTATTAGTCTCTTCCAAAAACAAAGTGATGTGGACTAGGACTATAAGGACTATAATGAATTTAGAATATACACATAATGGATTTGTTGAAAAGGTTTTAGAAACTTTCAAACAAATGCAATTGGTAGATGCAAAGAAAAATTCCACAACCTGATGGAACTTCAGTAAATTGAAGCTGGGGTTAGAGGGTTTCTAAATTACTCAGGGTAACCTTCAGTATGGATTGGTCAAAACCCTCTTGTTATGTTTTAACGGTGACCTGTTACCACGATGGACCGGTCACTTACGTGAGGTTTCATCCCTCTCAGGTCATGCTTAACCAGCCCTATTTCACCTGATTTGTCGGTCTTTTTGGCGTAATGGCCTAGGTATTACACCATCATAAATTTCAATGCGGGCCCCACTTAAATGTTCCATCTGAGGGCTGATGAGCCATCCGATCAGATAATTCGATCTTGACCACTTCTTGCAGACCTCGTAGGTTTGTGTGCTGGCGTCATCAAAGTAGTGCAAGGTTCGCAAGATATGGCCATGTGGCGTGAATGGATGAATGGGTTTTTCCTCCTGAGGTGTTCGATATGACAGGGGGCCATCTTTTCACCGGTAATAGCCATCCCTACTTGAATATTCCATCTGAGGGCAGATGAGTCACCCGATCATAGAACTTGATCTTGACCGCTTCTCGCAGACCTCGCAGGTTTGTCTGCTAGCGTCATCAAAGTAGTGCGAGGTTCGCGAGATATGGCCACGTGGCGTGAATGGATGAATGGGTTTTCTTCCCGAGGTGTTCGATATGATAGGGGGTCATCTTTTCACTGGTAATAGCCATCAATAACAGGATAATCATGATCTCTCGCACACCTCACACGGGCAGAGTAAATATTCGGGAGAGTGTTGCGAGGTTCACGAGGGAGTGGCACATGGCTTTTCTTTTCGTGCCAGTGGGATTATATGGGACCCATTGTGCAGTCTGGGTCTATTCTTCTATCGACGTGGATTTTCAACATCCATTGACTTGATCTCCACCCTTCGTTTGTTAAAGTGCCTCCCGAATCGGTGATTCATTTATAGGGAAGAAGTGTGTGAGTTGCCCGCATGGCATGTATTACTTGGCTGTTGCTCGTGTCATTAATGATACAGGTTTCTTTTCTCTTGAGGATCTCCCCCTGATTTCCTCCTGCGTGCGAATAGTGCCATCCTGCTGAGGGTATTCATAGTTATCCAGATCATTAACTGTGCAAGTGCTTGAATCGCCTTCAAGTAATTGTACCCTGCATACTAGCTTGCTCTATAAATGCTAACTGAATTGTATGTAATCAGCATTGCATTCTCTTGTGTCTAAGTGCAGTAAGGTTTTTCTTCTGTTTGTGGCTGTGCTTTGTTTCTATCATGAGTAAATCAGTTAAGCGAAGGAGTGCGAGGATGGCTTCACTAGTCATGAAGAAATCCAATTCTCCCATGTCTCCCAAGGCTATTATTAGGAACACTGGGAAGAGGCCAGTACATTGTTCGTCCCCGATAATCATCTCAGATTTTGATGAATCTGAGACTGATTCTGATTATCGGTACTATTTGGTTTCCCTGGCCGATCTTATGGGAGTGGATGAGGAGGTTCTGGAAATTGAGCCACTGTTTGCATTAGCACTAGGTCTAGTTGTTTGGGAATGTGCTCGCAAAGTTGGTAAAGAGGAGGTGGTGCCATCGCTATCACAGGCTTGAACTAGGAGCGGTTGCTTGTACCGAGGCCGTGTTGCTTCTTCATGATTACTGGCAGTGGGTCCGTTGGACGTGTCTTCTCTTCTCTTTTTGTTCTATCAAGTGGATGTGGATGTGGATATGGACGTGCGTGTGCTTTACACGAAATTTTGTTTTTCGACTGGTTATTTCATAACCATTTTGATTCCTTTGTTCATGCACGGTATCATTATGACAAGTAATATAAATTTGAATTTCATTTTGGTGCTGAAATTTAATTTGGTTTCACAATGTAGCCTAATGCTTGTTGCTCTCCTATTCTATAAAGGATATTTTATGGCTCATTGTGAAGGATTAGAAAAATTTTCCAATCCGACGCTTGGAAGTTATACAGTCCTCTTTATTGTTAAAGTGTTATGAACATTTTGTTTCAGGAAGTCATCCTGGGGTTAGGTTTATATACAGATTAGTGTGATATGCTTTTTCAATTACTTATATCGAAATAAATCTATAAAATTAAGATGGTTTACTCTCCTGGGTGTGTGCCATGGATTATGAATAGTTTTATCAAAGATTCATCTGTTCAGTTTCAATAGTTAATTGAAAATGTGATTCATTTTCTTGCTTTAACTCAAAGATTTAATCAAATGCTTGAAAAATAAGTTACATGTTCATGGTTGTATATACTCAGGATGCTTGAAGAAGTACTATCTTAATATGCTAAAATATCTCATGATAGTAATGCTATATGAGATGGGTTCATCGTATCAGGATTTTGTTCTGTATGACTCTGTTGCCCTATGGATGCATGAAGCACTGGATAATGTTTGTTTCATTTTATTAGTTCAAGACTATAGGTTCTAAGCAAGGATATCCAAATACTGAACACAAAACACTTGAATACAACCTTGTCCTCCTCAGGGAGGTATTGTAACAAATAAGTGGGTCAGTTCTGTTGCTCTTTGGTACTGGTAATCATTCTCTGGTCTACCAAAACCTTGAGATGATCACTATCCCTCTGAGTGTGTAGGAATTGTAATTTGTACACAGGAAGTGTTCTTACCAATCATGAGACATTCATGTGAACACATTTAGGTTTAACCACCTTGGTCCTACAGAGCCAAAAGTGTAGGAGAAGTCAGTCCTTTACTGACTCTCGTTAGTTGGCCATTAGTGGTTGTAGTTGTCCTCGATAGGGGTTGGCTACCTTTTAGATATCTACAACCTCTACATGGATTGTATTTTAAACACCAACACAACCTTCACCAAAATCCTTATTGGTTTCCTTAATATGGGAGATTTGGAACAAGGTATAGACATCCATCAAAGCATAATATGAAGATGATTTTTTTCAAATGTTGTGGTTGTAGATGCCCTTTTAAAATTTATATAGAATGTGGAAGGATAGAAAAAGCTTGTGAACTATTTGACAAAATGTCTCAAAGAATTGTAATCTCTCAATTTATTTTAGTGTCTATTTTTTTATACCCCATGTCCCAAATTGGGTATAACACAATAGACACTAAAGCAAATTGATAGATTGTTATGAGGGCAATGATGAGACTTTTCTAATTAGAGTGTATTCCATAAGATTACAATTATTCGAGGCATTGTGTCAAATAGTTCATGAGCTTTGTCTATCCTCCCACATTTTGCATAGATTTCAAAAGGGCATCTACAACCACAAGATTTGAGAAAATTCATCTTCATATTATGTTTTCCTTATGATTGGTTGACTCTTATACTAAATTAATATGTTCAATTTATGTTTCCTACTTGATCTAACTATCCACATATGGCAATTTAACAGTGAAAGATATGATCCTACTTTGGTATAAATTGTATATGCAATATCAAGGTATAAATTAATATGTTCAATTAAGAGATGTTAAATGAAATGAATAAAACTAATGTAATGTAAATAAGGGAGACCAGTTCCTTATTGGGTAAAACGGAGTCAAATGAAAGCCTTTAATGAATGGTTTCTATCTAGTAGGTCCTCTAATTGTTTGGCATATAACTATAAACATGCAAGAGTGTAAATGATAAACCCTTGTTGAGGCAAAATATCAAATCTAATAATCTGATTCTTCTTAATGATCCAAATGGCATTCCCAGATTACTGTAATTTATTGAAAGGAATTTTACTTTTTCTTTAAAGAATCCAATAAATCAAATCACACAAAAACAACAAATGTGTACTGATGAATAGAATATATACTTGATACTTCGATTTAAACAACCAAGAAACATCAGATTGGAGACAATCAAATAATCGCAAGAACCCAACAAACAATTGATACCAGAATGAAGCCACTAAATCAACAGTCTTTCATTATCTCCTTCAAAGTTCATACATGCAACATAGTCTCCTTGAATGTCATCATTTCTAAAAATTTAATGCTTACAGCAGTCTGTCCTATTCTAATTCTATCTTCTACCCCTTAAATTTATCCAACAACGGATACTTATACATTAGTTTGCAAAAGGACGTGCCTTTTCAAAAAGGTTTAAAGCATAAAATGTTTATCAAATCCACTATTAACTAATTTCTCTTGAGCCACAAATGGACTGCAGACATATGCTCCATATAATCCTAGTACTCATCAGTGTCGACATCTCCCAACGCATTGTGGATCACAATCTCCATCATTATCATTTGCTCATTTTTCTCACATGCTGCATCCAATATCACATCTTTCGCAGTGGTTGTCTCCAGCATCCCTTGGAGTATTGTTTCGCACTCACTTTTCCATGTAGTCGCTTCCTTCATTTTCCCTTCATCATCACATAACTTGGTGAATCCATCTTCAGCAGCCTCTGTCAATTCCTGCATATCCCCTTGTCACTCCACATAGAAACCCCTATGCCTATCCATAATACAATTGGCATATTTTTCAATCTCTTCATTACTAGTAGTGTCCTCCTCCAATTCCTCAATTCTTTCCTGAATTCTACTATCCACTCTCCCATGTTCCTTTATTGCATCTACGTACTATGAATGTTTTCCCCAGATTTTATTTAACCAAGTGGTTAAAACAACCTTCCTTCTTTTTATTATTGCAGCAAATGCATCCATTCTCCCTTGAGAGTATGCAGTTGACCCTTCCCAATGGTCTTTTTTCTATGAACTCTCACCTTGAGTGAGCATCCTTGTTGGTTCTATTACACCACCTACCAAGTCTTTCAAGCATTCATTCTCTCTCAACATCCTCTCATTATTGGTTTTGTACATCTCCCTTTCCCTTATCAATGCTTGGATTTGGGCTTTATTCAACTTCGCTATATTTATCTTAATATCAGCAGTCGCTACAGGATCAACCTCCCTAGCCTTTAGGGTCATGACATGTTCGAATGCCTTTTCAGTATCAATAACAATTGATTTCTTATGAGGAGGATACAAGGCCCACATAATCAATGTTTCATCATCAGGATTGTATCTTGATCCTTTGTATACCTCGGTCACCTTCTCTATATTGAGCTTGTGGGTAGCATTGTTATCTTTTAAGAAACTATCAAAAACTAATGCATAATTCATATTCAAACCTGGAAAAATCATAACACCTACCTTTTCAAGTAGCTCCCTCCCCTTTTCAAGGGTCATGTCAATCATCTCTTTGTCCACTTCATCCTTTAAGCTTTTTAACAGTTGATCCTCATTCCTTGGAGTGACATTGTCAACCTGTCCCCTTATCTCTTTCCCTTTTTGCTTATATAAAAATGTCTTAAACTCCGAGGTCTTTATAATTTCATCATCTGATATGAAAGACCTATAGTCTTCATGTCTTGTATCTACATCCATGGTTTCCTCAATGTCTGTTTCTCTTGCAACATAGGCATACTCCTGAGTCTTCATTCTTGAAACTTTCCCAGATGAGCTTTGTGGCCTGTCTATTTCTGAAATCCCCTTAATGGAGGATAACAACTCAGCATCCACCAACTCCTGATTATGTTTTTCAATCACAATTTCAGCTTCCTCTGCCTCCAAGTTTCTGATTATGTCATCAGATTTAAAGGGCACATGATGGTACCCTCCCAGATTTACTTTTTATCTGGCAGAGTGGATATACCCTTCTGGATCAAAGTTCTTTCTCACTGGTGCTCTGCTCATGTTGTAGTGCAATAATTTGTCCAGAATCAGATCATAACCTTCCTTGGCTAATATAGTGAAATCACTAAAACACAATGTACTGGGCATAAAAGCCCTGTTTCCCATATGAACTTAAGTTCATAACACTGGAGTAATCCATTTGCCTAACAATTTCAAGGTATGCAATTCTATCCGGGACAGTTCTGGGCAGAATGAAAGGTGTATCCTCAAAGCCATAAACCCTAATCATTGTGGCATTCTCTAAGCAATACCAATCCCCCCAGTTGTGGTTAATTGGTCCATTGTAATCTCTAGGCCTAAGAAACCTTTTTACTTGTTCAGATAAAGAATAATCACAAGGATGGCTAAAAAATCTATACAAGGGTTTCACAAAGAATTCTTCAAAATGCAAGAAATTTGAATTGGCAAACCTGTTGTCCCAAACAACAGTCCATAATTGAATAGGCAATGGCCTACCTTCCTTGTCGATTGTGAAATCCTTAGCTTCTGGGGCCATAAACCTAACTCTTGTCCAAAATACAACACTAAGTGCATCAGCAGTGAGTAATTTCTGAGATGGAGAACAAAGCACCACTCTTTATCGCCATCAAACCTTGCATCCAGCTCCTTAAAAACATGTGCAGCATAGTCAAATGATCTGGAATTGTGGTACTGAATGTCTACAAAAATCACCATGGGCACAACCGCCATATGCTCAGGTACCTCCATCCCTAATACCTGTCCCACTGAGTAGTAAGTATATTTTAGGTAAGGTTCGAAGAGGTCTACATGAAAGGGTGGCCCCTCACTATCTTCCATTGGAGTAGGTTTTCCATGACACCTAATTTTGTGCAGAGGTAACCTCCACCCTTTATAAATGGTTTCCATCCTTCTAAACTCACTATCGAGCTCTTCACTCACTACTTTGTCACTGCATATTCCCTCCATTCTGAAAACCTCAGCAATTGCATTCTCAGATACATGTATCAATGGATTCCCTGACAAATCACATATAGCTTTCTTTTTCGAATCATAGTGTCCGGCCAACAATTTTACTAGTTCGACGTTAATAAAAACATTAGGGCACACTAATTTCCCTAAATTGAGCCTCCATGGATTGCATACTGGCTCAAAGCGATTTCTCCTGTGGTAATGGAAATTGAATAACTCATAGCCTCTAATCGGAGTCCAAACATCACCTATAAATTTGCATTTGTCGTCCAATTTGTCAACTTCCGCTTTCAGTTGTGCAGAACGCCTAGCTTTAGGTCCAGAACTAGGTAACTGGTCTATGAGGTCTTGATTTAGCTTCCTTTCAATACCTTCTGGTTGCAACTCAGTCTTTTGCTTTTTTGCTTTTGATTGGCTTCCCTCCCCAGGTTTTCTTCCCTTTAGTTTTCCTGAACCAGTGCCTTCCATAATTCAATTTTTTACAAATTTTGAGAGGATGAGAAAATTACTGTAACTTCTTCCAAACTCAAGCCAGGTGAATGCCTTAATTGCTCTGCTAGTTCCCTTGCTCTCCTTCACTTTGAATTCTATGAGACAATGATTTCAATTGATCATACCCTGATATGCAAAATCTCCTACGCTTCGTGGCGCCATTAATGTCTTTTACCAATCGAGACATGAATGTTGCAAGTTTTTTTTTCAAAATTTTCATTGTCACATCAGGGTTCAACGATCAGCCACCCACCAAGACATCTTGCAATTTCCTCGACATCACAAGTCTCCCCGATAGTTTCTTTCCTTTTGCTTTTATATCGCCATGACTTTCACCGAAACAACTATCACTCAGACTTAATGAATCGGGCCAATGGTTCTTTGCCTTACTCTGAAAGTACTTTGTCTCACCGAGATGTTCACTTTATCGAGTATGTCGCTGAGACAAAGCAATTTGTTCTGGCGACAGAATAATACTCGCTGTGATGTCTCTTAGATCTCCCCATGGTGACATGTCTCACCGATACACTTTTTCTTCGACGAGAGCATGCGCATTGTCTTCTTGACACCCTTTATCTTCGTATGCTCAGTTCTGTTGGTGTAGCCCGAGGGGTCAGTAAGACTTTCTGAATTCTCCCCGGCATCGTTTGTCTCACTAAGTGAGTCCTCCCCTTGCTTTATCAGCAAGACTAATAACACTACGGGCAGTGTTTTAAAATCTCTCTCTGATGACCAAAGTCTCTCCGATAGACTTTACGTTACTCCAATCGGCAAAAGGTAATTTAGCTCGATGTGACCTTACATCGTCTCACCGATAATTTTTGTCTTGCCGATAAGATATAGAAACTCGCATTCTCTCTGTGTATAACTTGATCGGTGTGACCCTTGCTATGTCTTTTCGATACATTTAGGATATGTATATTATCATCGATGAGACCTGCATCAACTTATGCCGATATTTTCATATGTAAAGATTTTAATGTCAGATGAAATTTATGGGGCGTTATGGCACAATTTTAAATCGGATTTTGGTAAAATATGCTATGTGAGGATATTTTTGTCTGCATTATGAATCTTTTTTCGGAGACTAATAATCATGAAGAAATAATGAATTTGTCAAAATTTGACATTTCCAATAGCATGAAGGTTTGATGTTTCATGATAGTACTAGCATTTCAGTTATAATGATATATTTAGAGCTCATGGCTCTCCTTTGTATAAACATATCACAATTTTGAATAATATAATCAAGGGTTATGGCATTCATCTCACTATTATCATGGTGTGTATGATTTCCATTTTTTCTTTAATTCAAAGAGTAAATTAAAATGCTTGGATGGAGTCATAGATGGATATGTTTGTAAAGGGATTTGATAAGAAGTATTGAGTTAGGATAGAAATTGACATTGTTGTAATGCAATATTGTCAGAGATCTTATATGTTATGTGTTTGAACCTGTTATGAAAATCTAAATATTTGTGAATTAATTTGACTCCCCAATAGTATATGGCACTGGCCTAAATCATATGTGTTTGTAAGGTTCTATGTCTGTTTGTCTTAGCTTAGAGCTTGCTGCCAAATTGCAAATTAAATGACTATCTTATGTGGTGAAATGTCATTGTAATCATCTCATGCTCGAAGTAGTTGATACTATTGATGCTTTTCTGTTGTTTAAATTGATATATCAAGCATATATATATATATATTCAGTTTACCGATACACATTTGCTGTATTTGTGTGATGTGATTATTTGGTTCTTTCAAGTAAAGATTAAACCCTCCTAGTCAATCACAGTAACTAAAGAGTATTAATTGTATCAAGAAGAAGAATTACATAACTAGGATTGTCATTCTATCTCAAGTAGAGTTTGTCAGTCATTTACTTGAACATTTATACAAGTTATAAACTACATCTGTGTGCCAAACACTTTGAATTATTGCCATCATAGATTACACTTTTATAGATCTTCATTAGAATCCATACACCCAACAAGGCAGTGGTCTCATGCTTTCATCTTTTGGTTTATCCATTTTATTTTTTACATCTGTTAACTAAACATATTCTAATATAATTCAAATATAATTAAAATTAAAAACATCATAAATTAATTATGTAACCACATAAGTCAAATATAATTCTTTCAAGAAATTAATATCAAATAGAAAATACAAATTAATGTCATTTATCTTCTTCTTCATCCAACTCTTTGTCTGTATCATCCGATCCAGATTCAACATTGTAAGGATTGGTCATATCATCATCATCATCATTGATATCAGTTTTGATAATGTCATCATCCACACGGATATCATCTTCATGAACATTAACTCCTACATCATCATGATCTAGTTCCTCCTCTTCGACATCTTCGTCAGGCACATCATCAACTAACTGTTGATCCTGATCATCATCTACATCATCTTCTATTTCTTCAGTATCTTCTTCTTCCACCACATTATACTTTACCGGCCTTCCTCTTGGATCATGTCTAATAACATATGACCAACCCACTTTACCTAGAACCTCTGAGTAAAATACCTGCTCACATTGGCTTGGAAGAACATAGGGCTCATTTCCAGCTCGCTCAAAATACCTTGTATTAACCATGGTAAATCCATTATCATGTTCAATAACAGTTCTCTCGGGATCATTTTCATTCAATCGTAGCTTGTACCATAGGACGACGAACAAAACTAATTTGAAGGACTTAAAGTCACACTCAAGTATATCATCCAAAATCCCATAGTATTGATTTTCTGAGACTTCTGGATGTATGTCACTTCTAGATGAAACATTAGTCACCTGGAAGACTGCAGTTATCCCAGAATCACAAGTTTTCTTCATGTCATCCAACTTTTTGATTCAAAATTTACAACCATTGCACCACATAGCCTTGTGGTGTTTCACCTACAATATGTCAAACATGCAAAACTTATTGCAATATCGTCAGTTGATAAACATATTTATTCTTGGCTGAATGTATGCAAAGAAAAAAATCTCAACATATATATACATCAATATAATTGAAAATGATTAAATAATATGGGTGATTAATATATTTATACATACCTGTTTATCTCTTAAACCATATGCTAAATCAATTTCCCTTGGTGTAACATTGGAATCTCCATTACGATGAGCTTCTTTAACCAATGAAGCCACACCTTCCCATGTTAATGCGCGACTAGATTGTTGACATTGTTCAATCCATACCATCATCCAATCAAGATTGTTTGTGACGTACAAATGTAGTGCATCCCATTCTTGACCAACTGTATAAAAAAAAATAAGAGGTCCTAAGAGTTAGGAAGGTGGCATAATGATAGAGTACTTGCCAAATGTTGTTACAAAATTGTCATGACAACAATTGTCATTATGGAAAATGTTGCATGCAACTCGGTTACATAGGATCCCCTAAAGGATAGGAGTGGGTGATCAACCAACATACCCTACAAACATGGTGAATGGCATCTAATATGAAGCATGCTCAAATTCAAGAAAGAGGGAGATTGTAATCAAGTTTTTGGAATAGAAGATAGCTTTGCAATTTCTGTTTTTATGTGAACTCTAAGTGTTATTGAGTGATAGTGATACTAAGTGAATTGGATGTTTTGATTTAGTGTTAGAGTCATGTTCATGGGATAGTATTAAACTTTTTTCATTCTGCAAGTTGGTGCAGGAGCACCTAGGCTAACCTTTATGTTTTGTCATTTTGGCTTGTATCTAACCTTAGCCAAGTTAGAATGTTTGAACATATTTGTTTTTGACCTTAGATGGTCTTGCTTTTGTTTGGGCTAGGTGACCTTAGTCCTTAGGACTAAGGTCACACTATTTTGCCATTGTTAGTAAGTTAGTTTTCTTAATGTTTATTGTCTACGGGAGTAGAGTCTTTAAGTTGTTCAAATGCTTAAAGAGGTTGTAATGATGCCTTAAGGCCAGTTAATGAGTTGGTTCCTCGAATTCTTGAGGGAATGGTGGTCCTAAGAAATAGGCTAAAGGCATGAAGGAAGATGCCAAATGGAGAAGGTAGTTTGCATTGGTGGTTGCATGCAATCCGGTTACCCTTGGATTCCCTTGGGAATAGGAAGTGGAGGAATTTGACCAACTTTCCTAGAATCATGGAGTGGGCATCTATTATGACCCAAGGCTTGTATTTTTGAAGTGTTGGCAGTTTTTGAAATGAGTTAGTAGTTTTGTAATGAAGCTTTTATGAATGAGAAAAAAAATACTGAAAATTTTGTGTTTTTGTGATATACCGAGCAATCTTGAGTGAGTGTGCCACTTGAGGGATCGAATGCATTGATTTCATTTTAGTTTTGTGTTGATAGCATAGTTGTAAGTCTTTTCCATTTGTTAATCAAGCTAGTTTAGGTTAGATTTAGTGTTAGTTGAGTCATTTTTATGGTAGAGCTCCTACTGGTCCTGTCCTGACCAGTCTGTGCTCTCATGGCTCCCCCATGATCTCTAACCTTGGGAAACACCTAAGGAAGGGTGTAATGGTAGGGGAGTCAGTAGTGTGTATAGTAGTTAGTGTTAGGAAGCATGACAAAGATTGGAGGAGCTTCTCTTAGCAACTGATCTCTAGGCGAGCAGGTGGAGCCCGGTTAGAGAGCTAGAGGAGAAGTATTAAGGTTACTTGCAGGGAAATACCGTACAGTACGATTTTAGTACGGTTCCAGATGGGTTAGGGACAGGTCTTGCTGTGACAGGAGGTTAGAGACCTCATGAATTCATTAGAGTAATGTTTGAGTAGGAAAACAGTGAATTCCTAGGAATTAGGTCTACAAACCCTACATACCCTAGGTTATAGGAATCCCCTGTACGGACACTGTCAGGCCAAAATAATCATTAGGTGATTTAAAACTCTTAAAAGGGTACTGGAATATGTCTTGAGGTTAGCAAGGTCTTTGGAAGAATTTTACAAACAATAGCAAAAGAGGACTGGTAAAGATTACTAGAATTAGGCCTAAATTGAGGTTTTCCATTGATGCAATCTTGAAATTGACCAGAACAAGGCTCAAGAACCTACAGAAATGGTTCCAATTGGCAATGTTATGAAGGTCCTAACAAGCATAGACACCCCTGCAAGGAAGAGCAAGGAAGAATGAGTTTGAAGTGAAGATGGCACTGGGAATTCTCTAAGTGAAGAAGGAAAGTGAGTAGGAATTTGAACTTGTGAAATGTTGTTTGACCTCCAAGGTGAAGCACAAAGGGAGAGCTCTTAGAACATGGCTAATATTGGACTTAGTTGCCAATCAGGACCTAGAGGAAACTAGGTTCCTAGGAGAGGCTAGCTAGGTCTCTTAGCAAGGTGCAAGCAAACCGAGGAGCTCATACATCACAAGTAAGTTGATTTAAGTTGTTTTAGTGTCTTGAATAGATAGGTTAAGGTTTAATGGTTTTATTGGTCCTGTCCTAACCAGCTTGTGTTTTTATGGCTCCCCCATGAAATCTAGTCACAGGATTTTCCTGAGGGTAGATGGATGTGTTAGGGGAGCCATTGGTCTGTACATATGTAGAGTTAGGAGTCATGGAGAGTGGAACAACTGTGTTTAATGTCAAGTCCTAGGCGAGCTTAGAGTGCCCGGTTAGAGGTTTGATAGTAATGAATTGAAGAATTTAGGTAGGGGATTAAGGTACAGTATGGAACAAGTACAGTTATGGGTAGGGTATAGACATATCCTAACATGCTAGAAGGATTGAGGTTCTATCAATCCATTTGACTGAGGTTTGAGCAAGAAAACCAGTGGGGTCCTACAAACTAGGCCTAATAGCCCTATTTAACCTAGATAATAGGAAACCAGTGTACGGAGGACTTAGGAGTATAGAATATTTTGAATCCTTTAGAAAATCCAAAAGGGTATTCGAATGTGGAATTGGTTTTTTAAGTTGTTTGGAAAGTTTGGGCAAGAATGAAGTAAAGGTCTCTGTCAAGGGCTATAAGAAATAGGCCTCCTCAAGACCAATTCTTGAAACCGATAGGAAAGGAGTTTGCAGATTCTCCAAGATCGATCCAGTTGGAAGTACATGGCATGTTTCCAATGTGTTTGGCACCCCTGTAATCAATTCAATGTTTGTGTGATGTTGGCACTTAGAGTCTTCTAAGTGTAGGAGAGAGTTTGCACATAACAAAGTGGTGTTAGTCCTTCAAGGTGAAGCACAAGGTGTGGGACTCTTGGAGAGGAGTTGGATTAGGACTTAGTTAATCATCTAAGCCTAACAAGGACCTAGAAAATATTAAGTTCCCAGAAGAAGACAAGGAAAGGTCTTCTTAGCTAGTTGTGCAAGAAAGCCTTGGAACACTTACACCAATCTCCGTGACCATCTTATAATTACCTAACACTTTCCTCAATCTACCTTTCCCCATCAAGTACTCCCCTTCAAATTTTTTAATGGAGTTGGAATCCCAAATGTGATCTACATGGATCTTTGTTGCAAACTTAGGAAGATATTCAGTAATGTACACCATGATCTGTTATACCATGTATCCCTCCACCATAGAACCCTCGGGATGTGCTCTCTGTCTAACCAAAGCCTTCAAAAATTTCAAGTGCCTCTCAACCATCCACATTGACCTTGTGTGTACAGGTCCACACAATTCAATCTCCTCAACTTGGTGTATGAGGTAGTGTTCTTGTGCATTGAAAAATGTTGAAGGTAGACATTTTTGCATTTCACACATTAGACGAGGAATTCTTCTCTTCCAATAATTTATATATTCTTTATGGATTGCTTTAGATGATAGCCATCTACAAGTGATTCAAGGCACAAATATATTAATGAGATTTAACAAAAATATACAATGAATTGAACAAATATCGCTACTTACCTCATGTATTTTCCAAGATCATATATAACTTGCTTGACATTGTTGTCGAAGTTGTCTGGGACAGATAGAGGTAGAACGTATTGCAACAATTATAAAATGATCTTTTCATTAATATTTTTCCAAAAGTAGTAAACATAATACACTGAAAAGTACATGCAGTATACAAATATATATATAATATACTAGAATAATTACCTTAATGAAGGTATGTCAATCATGCGTTTTCATCCCTAACCCAAATTCACCTTTCTTTGTTATGATATTGTTTATGTTGGCAGCAAATCCTGTGGGAAATCAAATTTTTCGTATGACTTGTTTTATAGCATTGCTTTGCTGCTCTGTTAATAACCAAGGAAGGGCACTTATATTAATTTGGTCTCCATCGCTATTTAATTGAATGAAATTTTTCATTGCATGACTGGCTTCCTGAATGTCACTACAAATTTTGACAATTTTTTCTTTGTCATGCCTTCCATCCAATATTTTCCATAACGTTTCTGTCATATTCTTTTCGATATGCATTGTATCAAACAAATGCATAATTTGTAGCTGCTCATAGTAGGGCAACCTACTAAATTGTCTGGGATAACTTTTCAATCCCTATGGAAGCCGACCATTAATGCCTTGACGACCTTCATGAAAGCATATAAGTTAAACAAATTAACAACAACAATCATTTTCAATTACAACATGATCACAAAATAAAAATAAAAATTCAAAACATATCATAAATGATAGATAAACAATTTGATCCGATGTATAACCTTGATGATTAATTCTATTATATTCCAACTTCCATAGGCGAGGTGTCATTCTTCGTGGTTTTGATGTAGTCTCTTCTTTCCCATTGAAAAGATGTTTTTTAGTAGTTTGATACTTATGATTTATGTGGAGGAAGTGCCTATACTCATCAAACACCTGCTTTCCTAAACTTGTTGAATGACGAGATTTCATCTTTGGACCACAAATTGGACATGCAAATTTTCCCTTTGTTTGAAGACTTGCAAATCATATATAATTGGATTAAATATGTCAATTTTTATAATTATATATAATGAATAGATTATTTAAAAAACATGCATGATATCTAATTCATAAAATTAAATATCGTTAAATTCATGCAGTCGAACGTTATAACATACTAGAAAAATGTGTTAGCCCTGGGGCATCATGAATTGTCCATACAAGCATTGCATGGAATTGAAATTGTCTTTGTCCTATTGGTCTAGATACGCCATACATAGTGATGCCATTCCATAACTTTAGTAACTTGTCAATAAGAGGTTCAATATATACATTCATATCTTTAACTTGGTACTTACCTAGTTGAATGAACATAAACATTACATAATTATTATAACCATTTTACTGCAATATATATAAATTCATGTACATGACTATTAAATGAAAAAATATATAAGTCATTATGCAACAAATAAGACAAATGAGATGCTACTATGTTAAAGAAAATTGATGTAAACAAATACCTGGAACAATCATTGCCAACATTATGTGCTCCCTCTTTATTGACATCCATGGAGGAATGTTATTGTTGATAACAAAAACAGGCCACACCGAGTAAATAGATCTCAGCTCTCCAAATGGATTGACATCGTCCATTGCCAATGAAATCCTGAGATTACGAGGTTCTTCTTTAAAGTGTGGCCATTTTTCCTCCATGTCCCTAAATGCAGAACCATCCGCAGGCATTTGAAGAATCTCATCTCCACTTCTATTACGTGCATGGTAATCCATAAATTGCGCTAAGCTTTCGTACCTAAATAATTGTTGCATACATGGAATAATGGGAATATAACGTAGAACCTTGTGAGGCACCTTTTTTGTTAGTTGATCTGTTCAATATCTACTGATATGACATTCTGGGCATTTTGTTGCAAATTCATGTTGTTTATGATATATAATATGATCATTGGAACATGCATCTATTGCTTGATACTCCATTCCAATATCTTTCATAATGCCAGATAAATCTTGGTATGAATGAGGTAAAATATTTGATGGTGGTAACAAAAATTCACCAATCAATCTACAACAAAAAATAACTTCTTAATATAAAGAATATTAAAGGTACATACTTCATCCTTTATTTACTAGCGATGAACTAACAACAATTAAAATAGATGAAAAAAAATGACATATATGACATACCTTAACATCCGTGAGATTGCTATGTTGGATAAACCATTCATAACCTTCAAGTTCACCAACAACAATACAACAGAGAGAAGAGTTGTTTGGGAGCCTTCATAAAGTGGCTCGTATGCGTTCTCAAGTATAGGTAAATCATGAACATCATCAAAGTCATCTCGATCAACATGATCAGATGTGCCACTACATGTGTCATGGATCAATGTATTTGTACCATCATCTTCAATTGTGTTTTCTAGTGCATGATCATCTTCTTCCATAAGATCATTAACTTCATCTTCGATATTCACAGCTCCATGTTCCTCCACTTGCAAAACCACATTCTCTGGGCCGTGATAATTCATACCGTGTGCCCTAGGGCGCCCCACCTTTATAATAATGATGGACACAAATAAACCATGATGAGGATCAAGTGATTTTTTATATATATCAAATGTTAAAACAATATAAACATTTACAAA
>CM021100.1:152445199-152486087 GCA_007115665.2 Sequoiadendron giganteum | reverse complement strand
CTTCCATTGTTGGCATTTTTACATTAGGATGCATATATTTTTAAAATCAACAAAATCTTTTAATGTCTTGCCAAAATTAATATTATTAATTGTAATATCAAACTTATAAACATGTATCCAATTTAGAACATAAATAAGAAATATATGGTATTAGTCTCTTCCAAAAACAAAGTGATGTGGACTAGGACTATAAGGACTATAATGAATTTAGAATATACACATAATGGATTTGTTGAAAAGGTTTTAGAAACTTTCAAACAAATGCAATTGGTAGATGCAAAGAAAAATTCCACAACCTGATGGAACTTCAGTAAATTGAAGCTGGGGTTAGAGGGTTTCTAAATTACTCAGGGTAACCTTCAGTATGGATTGGTCAAAACCCTCTTGTTATGTTTTAACGGTGACCTGTTACCACGATGGACCGGTCACTTACGTGAGGTTTCATCCCTCTCAGGTCATGCTTAACCAGCCCTATTTCACCTGATTTGTCGGTCTTTTTGGCGTAATGGCCTAGGTATTACACCATCATAAATTTCAATGCGGGCCCCACTTAAATGTTCCATCTGAGGGCTGATGAGCCATCCGATCAGATAATTCGATCTTGACCACTTCTTGCAGACCTCGTAGGTTTGTGTGCTGGCGTCATCAAAGTAGTGCAAGGTTCGCAAGATATGGCCATGTGGCGTGAATGGATGAATGGGTTTTTCCTCCTGAGGTGTTCGATATGACAGGGGGCCATCTTTTCACCGGTAATAGCCATCCCTACTTGAATATTCCATCTGAGGGCAGATGAGTCACCCGATCATAGAACTTGATCTTGACCGCTTCTCGCAGACCTCGCAGGTTTGTCTGCTAGCGTCATCAAAGTAGTGCGAGGTTCGCGAGATATGGCCACGTGGCGTGAATGGATGAATGGGTTTTCTTCCCGAGGTGTTCGATATGATAGGGGGTCATCTTTTCACTGGTAATAGCCATCAATAACAGGATAATCATGATCTCTCGCACACCTCACACGGGCAGAGTAAATATTCGGGAGAGTGTTGCGAGGTTCACGAGGGAGTGGCACATGGCTTTTCTTTTCGTGCCAGTGGGATTATATGGGACCCATTGTGCAGTCTGGGTCTATTCTTCTATCGACGTGGATTTTCAACATCCATTGACTTGATCTCCACCCTTCGTTTGTTAAAGTGCCTCCCGAATCGGTGATTCATTTATAGGGAAGAAGTGTGTGAGTTGCCCGCATGGCATGTATTACTTGGCTGTTGCTCGTGTCATTAATGATACAGGTTTCTTTTCTCTTGAGGATCTCCCCCTGATTTCCTCCTGCGTGCGAATAGTGCCATCCTGCTGAGGGTATTCATAGTTATCCAGATCATTAACTGTGCAAGTGCTTGAATCGCCTTCAAGTAATTGTACCCTGCATACTAGCTTGCTCTATAAATGCTAACTGAATTGTATGTAATCAGCATTGCATTCTCTTGTGTCTAAGTGCAGTAAGGTTTTTCTTCTGTTTGTGGCTGTGCTTTGTTTCTATCATGAGTAAATCAGTTAAGCGAAGGAGTGCGAGGATGGCTTCACTAGTCATGAAGAAATCCAATTCTCCCATGTCTCCCAAGGCTATTATTAGGAACACTGGGAAGAGGCCAGTACATTGTTCGTCCCCGATAATCATCTCAGATTTTGATGAATCTGAGACTGATTCTGATTATCGGTACTATTTGGTTTCCCTGGCCGATCTTATGGGAGTGGATGAGGAGGTTCTGGAAATTGAGCCACTGTTTGCATTAGCACTAGGTCTAGTTGTTTGGGAATGTGCTCGCAAAGTTGGTAAAGAGGAGGTGGTGCCATCGCTATCACAGGCTTGAACTAGGAGCGGTTGCTTGTACCGAGGCCGTGTTGCTTCTTCATGATTACTGGCAGTGGGTCCGTTGGACGTGTCTTCTCTTCTCTTTTTGTTCTATCAAGTGGATGTGGATGTGGATATGGACGTGCGTGTGCTTTACACGAAATTTTGTTTTTCGACTGGTTATTTCATAACCATTTTGATTCCTTTGTTCATGCACGGTATCATTATGACAAGTAATATAAATTTGAATTTCATTTTGGTGCTGAAATTTAATTTGGTTTCACAATGTAGCCTAATGCTTGTTGCTCTCCTATTCTATAAAGGATATTTTATGGCTCATTGTGAAGGATTAGAAAAATTTTCCAATCCGACGCTTGGAAGTTATACAGTCCTCTTTATTGTTAAAGTGTTATGAACATTTTGTTTCAGGAAGTCATCCTGGGGTTAGGTTTATATACAGATTAGTGTGATATGCTTTTTCAATTACTTATATCGAAATAAATCTATAAAATTAAGATGGTTTACTCTCCTGGGTGTGTGCCATGGATTATGAATAGTTTTATCAAAGATTCATCTGTTCAGTTTCAATAGTTAATTGAAAATGTGATTCATTTTCTTGCTTTAACTCAAAGATTTAATCAAATGCTTGAAAAATAAGTTACATGTTCATGGTTGTATATACTCAGGATGCTTGAAGAAGTACTATCTTAATATGCTAAAATATCTCATGATAGTAATGCTATATGAGATGGGTTCATCGTATCAGGATTTTGTTCTGTATGACTCTGTTGCCCTATGGATGCATGAAGCACTGGATAATGTTTGTTTCATTTTATTAGTTCAAGACTATAGGTTCTAAGCAAGGATATCCAAATACTGAACACAAAACACTTGAATACAACCTTGTCCTCCTCAGGGAGGTATTGTAACAAATAAGTGGGTCAGTTCTGTTGCTCTTTGGTACTGGTAATCATTCTCTGGTCTACCAAAACCTTGAGATGATCACTATCCCTCTGAGTGTGTAGGAATTGTAATTTGTACACAGGAAGTGTTCTTACCAATCATGAGACATTCATGTGAACACATTTAGGTTTAACCACCTTGGTCCTACAGAGCCAAAAGTGTAGGAGAAGTCAGTCCTTTACTGACTCTCGTTAGTTGGCCATTAGTGGTTGTAGTTGTCCTCGATAGGGGTTGGCTACCTTTTAGATATCTACAACCTCTACATGGATTGTATTTTAAACACCAACACAACCTTCACCAAAATCCTTATTGGTTTCCTTAATATGGGAGATTTGGAACAAGGTATAGACATCCATCAAAGCATAATATGAAGATGATTTTTTCAAATGTTGTGGTTGTAGATGCCCTTTTAAAATTTATATAGAATGTGGAAGGATAGAAAAAGCTTGTGAACTATTTGACAAAATGTCTCAAAGAATTGTAATCTCTCAATTTATTTTAGTGTCTATTTTTTTATACCCCATGTCCCAAATTGGGTATAACACAATAGACACTAAAGCAAATTGATAGATTGTTATGAGGGCAATGATGAGACTTTTCTAATTAGAGTGTATTCCATAAGATTACAATTATTCGAGGCATTGTGTCAAATAGTTCATGAGCTTTGTCTATCCTCCCACATTTTGCATAGATTTCAAAAGGGCATCTACAACCACAAGATTTGAGAAAATTCATCTTCATATTATGTTTTCCTTATGATTGGTTGACTCTTATACTAAATTAATATGTTCAATTTATGTTTCCTACTTGATCTAACTATCCACAAATGGCAATTTAATAGTGGAAAGATATGATCCTACTTTGGTATAAATTGTATATGCAATATCAAGGTATGAATTAATATGTTCAATTAAGAGATGTTAAATGAAATGAATAAAACTAATGTAATGTAAATAAGGGAGACCAATGCCTTATTGGGTAAAACGGAGTCAAATGAAAGCCTTTAATGAATGGTTTCTATCTAGCAGGTCCTCTAATTGTTTGGCATATAACTATAAGTTTACAACTGGTATAAACATGCAAGAGTGTAAATGATAAACCCTAGTTGAGGCAAAATATCAAATCTAATAATCTGATTCTTCTTAATGATCCAAATGGCATTCCCAGATTACTGTAATTTATTGAAAGGAATTTTAATTCTTCTTTAAAGAATCCAATAAACCAAATCACACAAAAACAACAAATGTGTACTGATAAATAGAATATATACTTGATACTTCAATTTAAACAACCAAGAAACATCAGATTAGAGACAATCAAATAATCGCAAGAATCCAACAAACAATTGATACCAGAATGAAGCCACTAAATCAACAGTCTTTCATTATCTCCTTCAAAGTTCATACATGCAACATAGTCTCCTTGAATGTCATCATTTCTAAAAATTTAATGCTTACAACAGTCTATCCTATTCTAATTCTATCTTCTACCCCTTAAATTTATCCAACAACGAATACTTATACATTAGTTTGCAAAAGGATGTGCCTTTTCAAAAAGGTTTAAAGCATAAAAGGTTTAAGAAATCCACTATTAACTAATTTCTCTTGAGCCACAAATGGACTACAGACATATGCTCTGTATAATCCTAGTGCTCATGAGTGTCGAAATCTCCCAACGCATCACGGATCACAATCTCCATCATTATCATTTGCTCATTTTGCTCACATGCTACATCCAATATCACATCTTTCGCAGTGGCTGTCTCCAGCATCCCTTGGAGTATTGTTTCACACTCACTTTTCCATGTAGTCGCTTCCTTCATTTTCCCTTCATCATCACATAACTTGGTGAATCTATCTTCGGTAGCCTCTGTCAATCCCTGCATATCCCCTTGTAACTCCACATAGAAATCCTTGTGCCTATCCATAATACAATTGGCATTTTCAATCTCTTCATTACTAGTAGTGTCCTCCTCCAATTCCTCAATTCTTTCCTGAATTCTACTATCCACTCTCTTGTGTTCCTTTATTGCATCTACGTACTATGAATGCTTTCCCCGGATTTTATTTAACCAAGTGGTTAAAACAACCTGCCTTTTTTTTATTATTGCAGAAAATGCATCCATTCTCCCTTGAGAGTATGCAGTTGACCCTTCCCAATGGTCTTTTTTCTGTGAACTCTCACCTTGAGTGAGCATCCTTGTTGGTTCTATTACACCACCTACCAAGTCTTTCAAGCATTCATTCTCTCTCAACATCCTCTCATTATTGGTTTTGTACATCTCCCTTTCCCTTATCAATGCTTGGATTTGGGCTTTATTCAACTTGGCTATATTTATCCCAATATTAGCAGTCACTACAGGATCAACCTCCCCAACCTTCAGCATCATGACATGTCCGAATGCCTTTTTAGTATCAATAAAAATTTATTTCTTGTGAGGAGGATACAAGGCCCACATAATCAATGTTTCATCATCAGGATTGTATCTTGATCCTGTGTATACCTCCGTCACCTTCTCTATACTGAGCTTGTGGGTAGCATTGTTATCTTTTAAGAAACTATCAAAAACTAATGCATAATTCATATCCAAACCTAGAAAAATCATAACACCTGCCTTTTCAAGCAGCTCCCTCCCCTTTTCAGGGGTCATGTCAATCATCTCTTTGTCCACTTCATCCTTTAAGCTTTTTAACAGTTGATCCTCATTCCCTGGAGTGACATTGTCAACTTGTCCCCTTATCTCTTTCCCTTTTTGCTTATATAAAAATGTCTTAAACTCTGAGGTCTTTATAAATTCATCATCTAATATGAAAGACCTATAGTCTACATGTCTTGTATCTACATCCATGGTTTCCTAAATGTCTGTTTCTCTGGCAACATAGGCATACTCCTGAGTCTTCATTCTTGAAACTTTCCCAGATGAGCTTTGTGGCCTGTCTATTTCTGAAATCCCCTTAATGGAGGATAACAACTTAGCATCCACCAACTCCTAATTATGTTTTTCAATCACAACTTCAACTTCCTCTGCCTCCAAGTTTCTGATTATGTCATCAGATTTAAAGGGCACATGATGGTACCCTCCGAGATTTACTTTTTATCTGGCAAAGTGGATATACCCTTCTGGATCAAAGTTCTTTCTCACTGGTGCTCTGCTCATGTTGTAGTGCAATAATTTGTCCAGAATCAGATCATAACCTTCCTTGGCTAATATAGTGAAATCACTAAAACACAATGTACTGGGCATAAAAGCCTGTTTCCCATATGAACTTAAGTTCATAACACTGGAGTAATCCATTTGCCTAACAATTTCAAGGTATGCAATTCTATCCGGGACAGTTCTGGGCAGAATGAAAGGTGTATCCTCAAAGCCATAAACCCTAATCATTGTGGCATTCTCTAAGCAATACCAATCTCCCCAGTTGTGGTTAATTGGTCCATTGTAATCTCTAGGCCTAAGAAACCTTTTTACTTGTTCAGATAAAGAATAATCACAAGGATGGCTAAAAAATCTATACAAGGGTTTCACAAAGAATTCTTCAAAATGCAAGAAATTTGAATTGGCAAACCTACTGTCCCAAACAACAATCCATAATTGAAGAGGCAATGGCCTACTTTCCTTGTTGGATTGTGAAATCCTCAGCTCATGGGGCCATAAACCTAACTCTTGTCCAAAATACAACACTAAGTGCATCAGCAGTGAGTAATTTCTGAGATGGAGAACAAAAGCACCACTCTTTATCACCGTCAAACCTGCATCCAGCTCCTTAAAAACATGTGTAGCATAGTCAAATGATCTAGAATTGTGGTACTGAATATCTACAGAAATCACCATGGGCACAACCACCATATGCTTAGGAACCTCCATCCCTAATACCTATACCACTGAGTAGTAAGTATATTTTAGGTAAGGTTCGAAGAGGTCTACATGAAAGGGTGGCCCCTCACTATCTTCCATTGGAGTAGGTTTTCCATGACACCTAATTTTGTGCAGAGGTAACCTCCACCCTTTATAAATGGTGTCCATCCTTTTGAACTCACTATTGAGCTCTTCACTCACTACTTTGTCACTGCATATTCCCTCCATTCTGAAAACCTCAGCAATTGCATTCTCAAATACATGTATCAATGGATTCCCTGACAAATCACATATAGCTTTCTTTTTCGAATCATAGTGTCCGACCAGCAATTTTACCAGTTCGACGTTAATAAAAACATTAGGGCACACTAATTTCCCTAAATTGAGCCTCCATGGATTGTATACTGGCTCAAAGCGATTTCTCCTATGGTAATGGAAATTGAATAACTCATAGCCTCTAATCGGAGTCCAAACATCACCTATAAATTTGCATTTGTCGTCCAATTTGTCAACTTCTGTTTTGAGCTGTGCAGAACGCCTAGCTTTAGGTCCAGAACCAGGTAACTAGTCTATGAGGTCTTGATTTAGCTTCCTTTCAGTACCTTCTGGTTGCAACTCAGTCTTTTTCCTTTTTGCTTTTGATTGGCTTCCCTCCTCGGGTTTTCTTCCCTTTAGTTTTCCTGAACCAGTGCCTTCCATAATTCAATTTTTTACGAATTCTGAGAGGACGAGAAACTTACTATAACTTCTTCCAAACTCAAGCCAGGTGAATGCCTTAATTGCTCTACAGGTTCCCTTGCTCTCCTTCGCTTTGAATTCTATGAGACAATGATTTCAATTGATCATACCTTGATATGCAAAATCTCCTACGCTTCGTGGCGCCATTAATGTCTTTTACCGATCGAGACATGAATGCTGCAAGTTTTTTTTTCAAAATTCTTGCTGTCACATCAGGGTTCAATGATCACCCACCCACCAAGACATCTTGCAGTTTCCCCGACATCACAAGTCTCCCTGATAGTTTCTTTCCTTTTGCTTTTATATCGCCATGACTTTCACCGAAACAACTATCGCTCAGACTTAATGAATCGGGCCAACGGTTCTTTACCTTACTCCGAAAGTACTTTGTCTCACCAAGATGTTCACTTTATCGAGTATGTCATCGAGACCAAGCAATTTGTTCTAGCGACAGAATAATACTCGCTGTGATGTCTCTTAGATCTCCCCGTGGTGACATGTCTCACCGATACGCTTTTTCTTCGGCGAGACCATGCGCATTGTCTTCTTGACACCCTTTATCTTCGTATGCTCAATTATATCAGTGTAACCTGAGGGGTCGGTAAGACTTTTCGAATTCCCCCCGGCATCCTTTGTCTCACCGAGTGAGTCCTCCCCTTGCTTTATCGGCAAGACTAATAATGCTACGGGCAGTGTTTTAAAATCTCTCTCCGATGACCAAAGTCTCTCCGATAGACTTTACATTACTCCAATCGGAAAAAGGTAATTTAGCTCGATGTGACCTTACATCGTCTCATCGATAATTTTTTTCTTGCCGATAAGATATAGAAACCCACATTCTCTCTGTGTATAACTTGATCGGTGTGACCCATGCTATGTCTTGCCGATACATTTAGGATATGTATATTATCATCGATGAGACCTGCATCAACTTATGCCGATATTTTCATATGTAAAGATTTTAATGTCAAATGAAATTTATGGGGCATTATGGCACAATTTTAAATCGGATTTTGGTAAAATATGCTATGTGAGGATATTTTTGTCTGCATTATGAATCTTTTTTCGGAGACTAATAATCATGAAGAAATAATGAATTTGTCAAAATTTGACAGTTCCAACAGCATGAAGGTTTGATGTTTCATGACAGTTCTAGCATTTCAGTTATAATGATATATTTAGAGCTCATGGCTCTCCTTTGTATAAACATATCACAATTTTGAATAATATAATCAAGGGTTATGGCATTCATCTCACTATTATCATGGTGTGTATGATTTCCATTTTTTCTTTAATTCAAAGAGTAAATTAAAATGCTTGGATGGAGTCATAGATGGATATGTTTGTAAAGGGATTTGATAAGAAGTATTGAGTTAGGATAGAAATTGACACTATTGTAATGCAATATTGTCAGAGATCTTATATGTTATGTGTTTGAACCTATTATGGAAATCTAAATATTTGTGAATTTGACTCCCCAATAGTATATGGCACTGGCCTAAATCGTATGTGTTTGTAAGGTTTTGTGTCGGTTTGTCTTAGCTTAGAGCTTGCTACCAAATTGCAAATTAAATGACTATCTTATGTGGTGAAATGTCGTTGTAATCATCTCATGCTCGAAGTAGTTGATACTATTGATGCTTTTCTGTTGTTTAAATTGATATATCAAGCATATATATATATATATATATTCAGTTTACCGATACACATTTGTTGTATTTGTGTGATGTGATTATTTGGTTCTTTCAAGTAAAGATTAAACCCTCCTAGTCAATCACAGTAACTAAAGAGTATTAATTGTATCAATAAGAAGAATCACATAACTAGGATTGTCATTCTATCTCAAGTAGAGTTTGTCAGTCATTTACTTGAACATTTATACAAGTTATAAGCTACATCTATGTGCCAAACACTTTGAATTATTGCCATCATAGATTACACTTTTATAGATCTTCATTAGACTCCATACACCCAACAAGGAAGTGGTCTCACGCTTTCATCTTTTAGTTTATCCATTTTATTTTTTACATCTGTTAACTGAACATATTCTAATATAATTCAAATATAATTAAAATTAAAAACATCATAAATTAATTATGTAACCACATAAGTCAAATATAATTCTTTCAAGAAATTAATATCAAATAGACAATACAAATTAATGTCATTGATCTTCTTCTTCATCCAACTCTTTGTTTGTATCATCTGATCCAGATTCAACATTGTAAGGATTGTTCATATCATCATCATCATCATTGATATCAGTTTCGATAATGTCATCATCCACACGGATATCATCTTCATGAACATTAACTCCTACATCATCATGATCTAGTTCCTCCTCTTCGACATCTTCATCAGGCACATCATCAACTAACTGTTGATCCTGATCATCTTCTATTTCTTCAGTATCTTCTTCTTCCACCACATTATACTTTACCGGCCTTCCTCTTGGATCATGTCTAACAACATATGACCAACCCGCTTTACCTAGAACCTCTGAGTAAAATACCTGCTCACATTGGCTTGGAAGAACATAGGGCTCATTTCCAACTCGCTCAAAATACCTTGTATTAACCATGGTAAATCCATTATCATGTTCAATAACAGTTCTCTCGGGATCATTTTCATTCAATTGTAGCCTGTACCATAGGACAACAAACAAAACTAATTTGAAGGACTTAAAGTCACACTCAAGTATATCATCCAAAATCCCATAGTATTGATTTTCTGAGACTTCTGGATGTATGTCGCTTCTAGATGAAACATTAGTCACCTGGAAGACTGCAGTTATCCCAGAATCACAAGTTTTCTTCGTGTCATCCAAATTTTTGATTCGAAATTTACGACCATTGCACCACATAGCCTTGTGGTGTTTCACCTACAATATGTCAAACATGCAAAACTTATTGCAATATCGTCAGTTGATAAACATATTTATTCTTGGCCGAATGTATGCAAAGAAAAAAATCTCAACATATATATACATCAATATAATTAAAAATAATTAAATAATATGGGTGATTAATATATTTATACATACCTATTTATCTCTTAAACCATATACTAAATCAATTTTCCTTGGTGTAACATTGGAATCTCCATTACGATGAGCTTCTTTAACCAATGAAGCCACACCTTCCCATGTTAATGTGCGACCAGATTGTTGACATCGTTCAATCCATACCGTCATCCAATCAATATTGTTTGCGACGTACAAATGTAGTGCATCCCACTCTCGACCAACTGTATCAAAAAAAAATGAAATTCACAAACAACGTATAATTAGTTAATTACCACGGTATATGACCTTAATTTATAAGTACAATATACATAAAAACCAAATGTAAAATGTATTCTAATTAATCTCTCGTGTAGGAGCACACCTAGGCTAACCTCCATAGTTAGGATATTTTGGCCTTGTATCTGACATTAGCCAAGTCAGAGTAATTGTATGTTTGTTTTGGACCTTAGAAGATCATTGTTGTGGCTAGGTAAGTTAGTCATTAGGACTAAGGTCACCAAAGTTAGTCATTGTTAATAGTTTTTACATTGCTTAGCCTTAGTAGCTTAAGTTGGGATTTGAGTCTTAAATATGTTCTAAACACATGAATGATGTTAGAAAGATGCCATGAGGCCTTTAATGGTGTTGGTTACTCGAAATATAGGAGATAGAGGTCCTAAGAGTTAGGAAGGTGGCATAATGACAGAGTACTTGCCAAATGTTGTTACAAAATTGTCATGACAATAGTTGCCATTATGGCAAATGTTGCATGCAACTCGGTTACATAGGATCCCCTAAAGGATAGGAGTGGGGGATCGACCGACATACCCTACAAACATGGTGAATGGCATCTAATATGAAGTAGGCCCGAATTCAAGAAAAAGGGAGATTGTAATCAAGTTTTTGGAATAGAAGATAGCTCTGCAATTTCTATTTTTATGTGAACTCTGAGTATTATTGAGTGACAATGATACTAAGTGAACTGGATGTTTTGATTTAGTGTTAGAGTCATGTTCATGGGATAGTATTAAATTTTTTTCATTCTGCAAGTTGGTGCAGGAGCACCTAGGCTAACCTCTATGTTTTGTCATTTTGGCTTGTATCTAACCTTAGCCAAGTTAGAATGTTTGAACATATTTTTTTTTGACCTTAGATGGTCTTGCTTTTGTTTGGGCTAGGTGACCTTAGTCCTTAGGACTAAGGTCACACTATTTTTCCATTGTTAGTAAGTTAGTTTTCTTAATGTTTATTGTCTAGGGGAGTACAGTCTTTAAGTTGTTCAAATGCTTAAAGAGGTTGTAATGATGCCTTAAGGCTAGTTAATGAGTTGGTTCCTCAAATTCTTGAGGGAATGGTGGTCCTAAGAAATAGGCCAAAGGCATGAAGGAAGATGCCAAATGGAGAAGGTAGTTTGCATTGGTGGTTGCATGCAATCTGGTTACCCTTGGATTCCCTTGGGAATAGGAAGTGGAGGAATTCGACCAACCTGCCTAGAATCATGGAGTGGGCATCTATTATGATCCAAGGCTCATATCTTTGAAGTGTTGGCAGTTTTTGAAATGAGTTAGTAGTTTTGTAATGAAGCTTTTATGAATGAGAAAAAAAATATGAAAATTTGTGTTTTTGTGATATACCGAGCAATCTTGAGTGAGTGTGCCACTTGAGGGATCGAATGCATTGAGTTCATGTTAGTTTTGTGTTGATAGCATAGTTGTAAGTCTTTTCCATTTGTTAATCAAGCTAGTTTAGGTTAGATTTAGTGTTAGTTGAGTCATTTTTGTGGTAGAGCTCCTGCTGGTCCTGTCCTGACCAGTCTGTGCTCTCATGGCTCCCCCATGATCTCTAACCTTGGGAAACACCTAAGGAAGGGTGTAATGGTAGGGGAGTCAGTAGTGTGTATAGTAGTTAGTGTTAGGAAGCATGACAGAGATTGGAGGAGCTTCTCTTAGCAAATGATCTCTAGGCGAGCAAGTGGAGCCCGGTTAGAGAGCTAGAGGAGAAGTATTAAGGTTACTTGCAGGGAAATACCATACATTATGGTTTCAGTACGGTTCTAGATGGGTTAGGGATAGGTCTTGCTATGATAGGAGGTTAGAGATATCATGAAGTCATTAGAGTAATGTTTGAGTAGGAAAACAGTGAATTCCTAGGAATTAGGCCTACAAACCCTACATACCCTAGGTTATAGGAATCCCCTGTACGGACACTGTCAGGCCAAAACAATCATTGGGTGATTTAAAACTCTTAAAAGGGTACTAGAATATGTCTTGAGGTTAGCAATTTCTTTGGAATAATTTTACAAACAATAGCAAAAGAGGACTGGTAAAGATTACTAGAATTAGGCCTAAATTAAGGTCTTCCATTGATGCAATCTTGAAAACAACCAGAACAAGGCTCAAGAACCTACTGAAATGGTTCCAATTGGCAATGTTATGAAGGTACTGACAAGCATAAACACCCCTGCAAGGAAGAGCAAGGAAGAATGAGTTTGAAGTGAAGATGGCACTGGGAATTCTCTAAGTGAAGAAGGAAAGTGAGCAGGAATTTGAACTTGTGAAATGTTGTCTGACCTCCAAGGTGAAGCAAAAAGGGAGAGCTCTTAGAACAGGGCTAAGATTGGACTTAGTTGCCAATTAGGACCTAGAGGAGACTAGGTTCCCAGGAGAGACTAGCTAGGTCTCTCAGCAAGGTGCAAGCAAACCGAGGAGCTCATACAACACAAGTAAGTTGATTTAAGTTGTTTCAGTGTCCTGAATAGATAGGTTAAGGTTTAAGGGTTTTACTGGTCCTGTCCTGACCAGCTTGTGTTTTTATGGCTCCCCCATGAAATCTAGTCACGGAATTTTCCTGAGGGTAGATGGATGTGTTAGGGGAGCCATTGGTCTGTACATATGTAGAGTTAAGAGTCATGGAGAGTGGAACAACTGTGTTTAATGTCAAGTCCTAGGTGAGCTTAGAGTGCCCGGTTAGAGGTTTGACAGTAATGAATTGAAGAATTTAGGCAGGGGATTGAGGTACAGTACGAAACAAGTACAGTTCTAGGTAGGGTATAGACATATCCTAACATGTTAGAAGGATTGAGGTTTGAGCAAGAAAACTAGTGGGGTCCTACAAACCAGGCTTAATAGCCCTATTTAACCTAGATAATAGGAAACCAGTGTAGGGAGGACTTAGGAGTATAGAATCTTTTGAATCCTTCAAAAAATCCAAAAGGGTATTCGAATGTGGAATTGGTTTTTTAAGTTGTTTGGAAAGTTTGGGCAGGAACGAAGTAAAGGTCTTTATCAAGGGCTACAAGAAATAGGCCTCCTCAAGACCAATTCTTGAAACCGGTAGGAAAGGAGTTTGGAGATCCTCCAAGATGGATCCAGTTGGAAGTACATGGCATGTTTCCAATGTGTTTGGCACCCCTGTAATCAATTCAATGTTTGTGTGATGTTGGCACTTAGAGTCTTCTAAGTGTAGGAGAGAGTTTGCACATAACAAAGTGGTGTTAGTCCTTCAAGGTGAAGCACAAGGTGTGAGACTCTTGAAGAGGAGTTGGATTAGGACTTAGTTAATCATCTAAGCCTAACAAGTACCTAGAAAATATTAGGTTCCCAGAAGAAGACAAGGAAAGTTCTTCTTAGCTAGTTGTGCAAGAAAGCCTTGGAACACTTACACCAATCTCCATGACCATCTTATAATTACCTAAAACTTTCTTCAATCTACCTTTCCCCATCAAGTACTCCCCTTTGAATTTGTTAATGGAGTTGGGATCCCAAATGCGATCTACATGGATCTTTGCTGCAAACTTAGGAAGATATTCAGTAATGTACACCATGGTTTGGTATACCATGTATCCCTCCACCATAGAACACTCGGGATGTGCTCTCTGTCTAACCAAATCCTTCAAAAATATCAAGTGTCTCTCAACCATCCACATTACATTGTGTGTACAGGTCCACACAATTCAATCTCCTCAACTTGGTGTATGAGCTAGTGTTCTTGTGCATTGAAAAATGTCGAAGGTAGACACTTTTGCATTTCACACATTAGATGAGGAATTCTTCTCTTCCAATAATTTATATCTTCTTTATGGATTGTTTTAAATGACAGACATCTACAAGTGATTCAAGGCACAAATATATTAATGATATTTAACAAAAATATACAACGAATTGAACAAATATCGCTACTTACCTCATGTATTTTCCAAGATCATATATAACTTGCTTGACATTGTTGTCGAAGTTGTTTGGGAGAGATAGAGGTAGAACGTACTGTAGCAATTATAAAATGATCTTTTCATTAATATTTTTCCAAAAATAGTAAACATAATACACTGAAAAGTACATGCAATATACAAATATATATATATAATATACCAGAATAATTACCTTAATGAAGGTATGCCAATCATGTGTTTTCATCCCTGACCCAAATTCAACTTTCTTTGTTATGATATTGTTTATGTTGGCAACAAATCCTGTGGAAAATCGAATTTTTCGTATGACTTGTTTTATAGCATTGCTTTGCTGCTCTGTTAATAACCAAGGAAGGGCACTTATATTAATTTGGTCTCCATCACTATTTAATTGAATGACATTTTTCATTGCATGACTAGCTTCCTGAATGTCACTATAAATTTTGACAATTTTTTCTTTGTCATGCCTTCCATCCAATATTTTCCATAACGTTTCTATCATATTATTTCCGATATGCATTGTATCAAACAAATGCACAATTTGTAGCTGCTCATAATAGGGCAACCTACTAAATTGTCTGGGATAACTTTTTAGTACCTGTGGAAGCCGACCATTAATGCCTTGACGACCTTCATGAAGCACATAAGTTAAACAAATTAACAACGACAATCATTGTCAATTACAGCATGATCACAAAATAAAAATATAAATTCAAAACATATCATAAATGATAGATAAACAATTTGATCTGATGTATAACCTTGACGATTAATTCTATTATATTCCAACTTCCATAAGTGAGGTGTCATTCTTCGTGGTTTTGATGTAGTCTCTTCTTTCCCATTGAAAAGATGTTCTTCAGTACTTCGATACTTATGATTTTTGTGGAGGAAATGCCTATACTCATCAAACACCTACTTTCCTAAACTTGTTGAACGACGAGATTCCATCTTCGGACCACAAATTGGACATGCAAATTTTCCCTTTGTTTGAAGACCTGCAAATCATATATAATTGGATTAAATATGTCAATTTTTATAATTATATATAATGAATAGATTATTTCAAAAACATGCATGATATCTAATTCATAAAATTAAATATCGTTAAAGTCATGCAGTCGAACGTTATAACATACCAGAAAAATGTGTTAGCCCTGGGGCATCATGAATTGTCCATACAAGCATTGCATGGAATTGAAATTGTCTTTGTCCTATTGGTCTAGATACGTCATACATAGTGACGCCATTCCATAACTTTAGTAACTCGTCGATAAGAGGCTCAATATATACATTCATATCTTTAACTTGGTACTTACCTAGTTGAATGAACATAAACATTACATAATTATTATAACCATTTTACTGCAATATATATAAATTCATGTACATGACTATTAAATGAAAAAACATATAAGTCATTATGCAACAAATAAGACAAATGAGATGCTACTACGTTAAAGAAAATTGATGTAAACAAATACCTGGAACAATCATTGCCAACATTATGTGCTCCCTCTTTATTGACATCCATGGAGGAATGTTATTGTTGATAACAAAAACAGGCCACACCGAGTAAATAGATCTCAGCTCTCCAAATGGATTGACACCGTCCACTGCCAATGAAAGCCTGAGATTACGAGGTTCTTCTTTAAAGTGTGGCCATTTTTCCTCCATGTACCTAAATGCAGAACCATCTGCAGGCATTCGAAGAATCTCATCTCCACTTCTATTACGTGCATGGTAATCCATAAATTGTGCTAAGCTTTCGCACCTAAATAATTGTTGCATACGTGGAATAATGGGAATATAACGAAGAACCTTGCGAGGCACCTTTTTTTGTTAGTTGATCTGTTCAGTAGATAGTTGATTTGTTCGATATCTACTGATATGACATTCTGGGCATTCTTTTGCGAATTCATATTGTTTATGATATATAATATGATCATTGGGACATGCATCTATTGCTTGATACTCCATTCCAATATCTTTCATAATGCCAGATAAATCTCGATATGAGCGAGGTAAAATATTTGATGGTGGTAACAAAAATTCACCAATCAATCTACAACAAAAAATAACTTCTTAATATAAAGAATATTAAAGTTACATACTTCATCCTTTATTTACTAACGATGAACTAACAACAATTAAAATAGATGAAAAAAAATGACATATATGACATACCTTAACATCCGTGAGATTGCTACGTTGGATAAACCATTCATAACCTTCAAGTTCACCAGCAACAATATAGCAGAGAGAAGAGTTGTTTGGGAGCCTTCATAAAGAGGCTCGTATGCGTTCTCCAGTACAGGTAAATCATGAACATCATCAAAGTCATCTCGATCAACATGATCAGATGTGCCACTACATGTGTCATGGATCAATGTATTTGTACCATCATCTTCAATTGTGTTTTCTAGTGCATGATCATCTTCTTCCATAGGATCATTAACTTCATCTTCGATATTCACAGCTCCATGTTCCTCCGCTTGCAAAACCACATTCTCTGGGCCGTGATAATTCATATCATGTGCCCTAGGGCACCCCACCTTTATAATAATGACAGACACAAATAAACCATGATCATGATCAAGTGATTTTTTATATATATATCAAATGCTAAAACAATATAAACATTTACAAATTCAATCAATATAAACACATATAATGAACAACTTACCAATGGACGATAATCATGCCCCCCTTCAAAGTGACCATGCTGCCTACAATGTTTCTCAGTTGTTGTGATTAAAATTATTCTTGTCTTTAAGCCCTTGCAATTATTGCAAGGACAATAACATTTCCCATCACCCTTTCTTTTCAATATAGCCCACAATCTAGCAACTGTCTCTTCATTTTGTTCTGGACTAATATTATCTGACATGATTTTTCTTTACCAAGCTTGAATATTTAGATCTTCAAAAAATATCAAACTCACACTCCAATAATTTTTAATCATACACAGGTAACAAAATATAATAATTATGATATTTTACACCAAAAAAAATCGGCATGCAACCACCCCTGCAAAAGAGAAGATAGTCTGAAGTTAATGACCCCAAAAAACACTTTCAAATGCTAATTCCAGAAATTATTAAATTCTGATTTTACAATGATTTCCAACTGTTATACTCCTAAAATTAGAATATTGAACTTGCACAACAAAATCTAGAAATGAAATTCTCAAAATGCAGCTAATAGGCCTCAACAATTAAGGCCTACTCAAGACTTTGTGAAGTCACTGCAAGGCTTCCAGGCCTTACCTAATGATTTGAGCAAGAGGATTAAAGAGTTGGTAAAGAGTTTTGATGACTGGAGTGGCACATCTTTACCAGATATTGTAGATGCCCAAGGAAATGTTAGATCACTACAGCAATGGCAGGACAGGGTAGATGAAATCATTAACACTAGCACATTTTTGGAATCTTTTGAAAGGGAGGCGAATCAAGTAGCAGTAAAGTATACAACTTATAGTGCAAAGGTAAATTAGGTGGTAAATTTTAATTGGCCAATGGATGAGGAATATCAATGATGGGTAGAAAACTACTTAACTGAACAAGAATAAGACAGAGTCTACAACCGGCAGTTAACAGCTCAGCGGTTATGGTTATAACAAATTTTGGCTATGTCTTGGTGGCAGTTTTGGTGCAAGTTTTCAAAGTTTGGCAAATGCAACAGTTATTCTCCAATGGACGGGATGAACAAGAAGATTCTCCAGAGACTCAGCTATTGTAACCAATTTTTGAAATGTCATAAGGCGGTCCAACTAACCAATGACAGGTGTATTTCTGGTTCGATGCTTATTGCTCCTTCATTTTCCCTATAAGAAGGATTTCAGGACCAAAAATATGGCCAATTAGCAAGTTAGATATCTTTAGGTCAAGTCTAACTGAAGTTGCAGAGCGAATTTGTAAAGAACCTGATATTATAGTGAAGATACTATTCTTAGGTTTGGTGATGTGAGTGTTCCAAGGCTTGCTTGCACTGCAACTAAGAGACCCAGCTTGTCTCTTCTAAGAACCTAGTCTCCTCTAGGTCCTGATTGGCTTAGATGATTAACTAAGTCCAATTCTAACTCTTCTCTAAGAGTTCTATCCTTTGTGCTTCACCTTGGAGGACTAACACCATTTGACAAGTTCAATTTCTCTTCCTCACTTAGAAAGTTCTAAGTGCTAACTTCTCACAAACGTCATTCTTCATTGCAGGGGTGCCCATCCTATTGAAAACATTCATAACCTTGCATATTTGAACCATTTTAGAAGGTTCTTCAACCCTATCATTACCAGGTTCAAGGTTTCACCATTTGAGACCTTAAACAGGCCTATTCCTTGTAACCTTTACCAGTCTTGTTTTGTCAATTCTTGCTAAATTTTTCCAAAGACCCTACAAAACTAAAGGCAGATTTGGATACTCATTTGCAAGTTTTAAAAGGTTCGATGGGGCTTAGGGCCTGACAACCTTCGTACACTAGTTTCCTACAACTTAGGACAATAGGGCTAAAAGGCCTAATTTCTAGGACTGACTGTAATCTTGCTTGGAACCTACTCAAACCATAAACTAAATGATTGACATGACCTCAGTCCACCTAGTATGATGAGCTATAATGAAACCCTACTTGAACCTGTACTTGTTTTGTACAGTACCTCTTTAGCTTGCAAGAAATCTTCAAAGACATTCTTAGACCTCTAACCGGGCTCTGTCTGCTCGCCTAGAGACTAGTGATAAAAAGAGCTCTCCACTCTTTCATGCTTCCTAATCCTAAATCTATATACACTAATGACTCCCCTAACATTTCCACCAATCCTTGGGTGTTTCCCAAGGCTAGATTTCATGGGGGAGCCATGAAAGCACCGACTGGTCAAGACTAGACCAGTAAGAACTTAAAACCAAAACAATTTGCCTAACACCAAATATCCTACTCTAAAAAACTTGCTTATCAAATGAAAAAGACTAAGATAATCCTATAGAACACTAAACAAATACTAAACTCAGTCTCTCAATCCATTAAGCATCTTTGTCATCACAAAAGTTTGGGTTATTCTTGAAAACACTATTGCAAAGCTCTTTATTTTACTTTCAAAAACTAATTACCAATTACATCATGTCATGAGATTCTAGTCTTGGGTCATAATAGATGCCATCCCCATGATTCTAGGGCCTGTTGGCCGATCTCCCACTTCCTATTCTCAAGGGAATCCAAAGGTAACCGAGTTGCATGCCCATGCTAACTTCTTTACAACATTTGGCATCTTTCTCTATGCCTTGATCCTATTTCTTAGGACCACTATTCCCTCTAGATTCCGAGGAACCAACTCATTTAATGGCCTTAAGGCATCTTTACAACAACCACTAAGTGTTTAGAACATCTTTAAGACTCTAATCTCCCATAGACAACTAACATTAAGAAAACTTAAATTACTAACACTAGCTATTTGTGTGACCTTAGTCCTAATGACTAACTCACCTAGCCCACAAAAGCAATGACCTTCTAAGGTCTAAAAACAAACTAACATCCTGACTTGGCTAGAGTCAAGTACAAGCCAAAATAACAAACATGGAGGTTAGCCTAGGTGTGCTCCTGCACCATTTGGTGTCATTTTGTTGTAGGTTTTAGTTTCATGGGTACTTAATTTTCAAGACAGTACTAGCATCTGAATGAAAATTACTCATTTCAAGGTCATGTATCTCCATTGTATGAATATATTATTATCTTGAATAAAATGATCAAGGGTTATTCTGTTCATCTCACTGTTATGGTGTGTGATTCTCATTTTGGCTTTAATTCAAGGAATTAATTAAAATGCTTGAGTGAGGTTATAGGTGACTATGTTCATATAAGGATTTGATAAGTACTTTTGGGTTAGAATATAGATTGATGGTATTGTAAGGTAGTATTATCTGAGATTTTATATGTTATGTGTCTAGAAGATAAACTTGGTTACACTAAAAAAATAACCAACACCTTTGATATTATCTAGCTATGGCTCCCAAATATATTGCAAATTGATCATTAGGGTTAAAATTGAAACCTTGCAAATATAATCTTTGTCCAAATCCATCAAGAATTTTCCATCAGTTATAAACAATTCCCTTATAAAGAATTTGTGAAGCTAGGCCTAAAATCTGGAAATGAAATTCTAAAAATGCACAAGACTATAAATGAAATCTAATGAGATGTTACTTTCAAATATGATTTTCAAACCTGGAAGTACAAATCTGACTTCACAAATGAATTCTGGAAAAAGACAATGACTTCCTTCAACCTGGCGATATCTTCTTGAGTTTCTTCTGATTTTCCCCAAGAAAACCGTCGAGCAAAACACTGTCGCAATAAATAGTCGAGCTCATTTCAATTTATGCCCACCACAATTTAACTTTGCAGGACCGCCCCAATTTTGGCGAAAGATCTTCATCGAAACATACACAAAACAACGGCTCGTCGAAATTCCAACGAACGTCGAGGTAAAAAAATTTTAAAAAATGGAAATTCGCACAAGTGCCTGACGATACATCTGATTATATAGGTTTCGTCGGAAGGTTTCGTCGGAAATTGGGGTCAAATGAGTTAGTGTATTAACAAGGGAGATCAATGATAATCCTTCCTCATGGATCTCGCATGATCAGATTAAAGGCCCCTGAGGATACTGCGAGGTCTATGAAGAGGCGACACGTGGCCTGGTTCTTGAAGCGACAGGGCTAGGTGGGACCCACTGTCCAGTTGCAACCTCTTGTTTTCTTGGGTTGTGATTGGGCACGGTTCTCCCAGGGCGCTGATGTGGATTTTCAAACAATTATTGACTCAATCTGAGACATCTGACTTGCCATGTTCGATCCACATTAATGGTTCAATTTTTCTTGGGTTCTTGTTCATCCGCATTGGGAGTTCTTGCTCTCTGCAAGTTGTTCTCATTAATGGCGAGAGTTTTTTCAGTGGATCCTCGCCTAATTTTCCTGCGTGCGAACATTGTTCTCCTAATAAATGCAATGATGGGTTGTACGCCATGCCTTCACAAGCTAGGAATAATTTGTGGTGGCTACATCAGCCACTAAAATGCTCGAATGCTTGTGCTACATTCGAGCAATTAATATTCTCACACCAATTAACTCTATAAATGCTCATTGTGTTATCTAGTATTATCATCGCATTTTGAGTTGTCTTGTTCATAGGTGATTGGGTCTCTCCTTTATTTTGTGAGGTGTTCTTTGCAATGGACCATTCGGCTGTGTGCAGAAGGACCAAACTCGAGGTGAGAAATTTGAAGCCTGATGAGGTACAACCTGTCCTTAGCAAGCTCGAGATTATCCATGATGCTAATTTTAAAGGGACGGGGAGCTCCAAGTCCCCACTGGTGTTGTCTTCTGGTTCTGACGGTGATGGGTCTGAAACTGACTCAGACTACCAATGTTACTTGGCGTCCATGACCGATCTGTTGGGGGTCAATGAAGAGCCCCCCGCAGTTGCCCCAATAATTGCGATGGCGTCGTGCCATGCTACCAGATCATGTGTTAAAGTGGATAAAAGGAAGCTGGTCTCGCTTCTTCCTAAAGCGAGGACCAGGAGCGGTCGCCTCTATCGGGGCCGTGTGTCTTGCAAGTAGTTGCAGTTGTTGGGTTTGTTACTTTTGGGTGGTGTGTTAATGTGGACATATGCATGCCTACCACGCTCTTTTGTCTTTAGCTCCGATTGGTTACAATGGTATAACTGTTTTGATTCCTCGAACTGATTATGGTTTTTTCTAATGATGAGGAATGTCAATTTGAATTTCATTCTAAATGAAATTCAATTTTGGAATGAACAATGTAGCCTATTGCTTTGTTGCTCTCCTGTCCTATAAAGGAGATTTGACGGCTCATTCTTAAGGGTTGTTGTGTTTTTTGGGTCTGAAGGCTTAGAATAGGTACAGTTAGTGGTAATGTTGGATTTTGAAGGTATTGTGTAGGAAATCATGATGGGTTGGGAATAGTATGAAATAAGTATACTATGCTTTTGTAATTACTGATATCGAAAGAAATCTAAAAAAATTAAGACATTTTGCTCTCATGTGTATGGGCCATGGATTATGAATGGATTTATCAAGGGTTTGTTCATTCAGTTTCAATGGTGTAATTGAAAGTGTAATTTTTTCTCTTGCTTTGACTTAATGAGTTAATCAAATGCTTGAACACAAATTGCATGTTTATGGTTATATGCTCAGGATTCACTAAGGAGTATTGTTTTAATATACTGACAAATCTCATGGTAGCAAAGCACTATGGTGATAAGTTCAATTTCATCTAAATTACTTTTTATATGACTCCCACCCAATGGATGAGGCACTGGATAGTATTGGTAAATTCCTTTCAGGTATAGGATTGTGACTCTAAGCACGATGATTCAATACCTGAACATTTTAACAAATATCAACTGCTATCTCTTTTTAGGATATAGATCTTATGATAATTTTTAGTCTTCTTGCTTTGGAATATCTGTTATTATTCTTTGGTTTTGCCACAACCAGGGTAATGATTTTTTGTTAGTGTTAGTGGGGACTGCATCTGTAAGAAGAATTGTTCTTACCAATCATGAAACATTCTTATGAACACACTTGGGTTTACCCACCTTGGTTTCACAGAGCCAAAAGTGTAGGAGATGTCAGTCTTTGCATGACTCTTGTTAGTTGGACACTAGCCTTTGTAGTTCTTTATAACAGAGGTTGGCTACCTCTTACAGAATTAAAAATCCTATGTGGGAAAAAACACCAACAGATTGTAAGATATACACAAAATGGATCTACATTGAAAATTCGGTAGGAAAATTCAAGCAAATACAATTGGTAGATGCAAAACCAAATAAATGTGAAATTGTGGACTATAATGATTGTAGAATATACATAATGGATTTTTTTAAAAGGTTTTAGAAACTTTCAATCAAATGCAATTGGTAGATGCATAGACAAATATCACAACCTTCACCAAATTCCTTATCGATTTCCTTAATATGGGAGACTTGGAACAAGGTATAGAAATCCATCAAAGAATAATATGAAGATGAATTTTCTCAAATGTTGTGGTTGTAGACTCCATTTTCAAATCTATGTAAAATGTGGGAGGATAGACAAATCTTGTGAACTATTTGACAAAATATCTCAAAGAATTGTAATCTCATGGAATACACTCTAATTAGAAAAGTTGCATCACTACCCTCATAACAATCTCTCAATTTGTTTTAGTTTCTATTGTGTTACTCAATTTGAAACTTAATTGTGATACATTAAGTTCATTGTCAAATTTTCATTTGTGTGTCAAGTTTGTCAAAATCCAAAATGATCAATTATTAATAAAATCATGGATCATGTAATATTGGGATGGGTGACCTCCTAGGAAGGCCTAGTGCTTCATCGCTTTGAGAATCATTTAGATGCAATGAGTGCTAAGTGGACCATTCACTATCATGAGAGATGGGTTCTTGTGAAACACTACTCATGAAACATGGGTCAATGAGTTTGACTTGTAAAACTACATAATTGAATCCTGATAACAATATCAAAATTTGACACAATGTGAAAAATACTTCCTACTTGTCAATAGATCTTGTTGTCAAAATCTAGAATTTCAAATTATGAATTCTTTGTAATTACTCAATAGATCATGTTGTCAATTGAACCTCTTGGCATTTTTTTACTGCAACCCACACGTGTTTCCTAGAAGCTCCTATGAACTCGCCACATTCAATAATAAAAGACTAGGAATAGTATGGCCAACTTAACGAGAATAGCAATAAGGCTAATTCTCCTACACTTCAGACTCTATAAAATCAAGGAGGGTATTCCCTAACATGTGCTCTTAACATACAACATTTAAACAATTCATTTAATTTGCACGCGGGTAAGCAATAGATAGATCCCCAATTAATGTTAAAGGATCAAATCCTTCAAGAAATTGGCTATTCCTTTAAAAAGACTCATGTCCATTTAACAGAGAATCGCAAACTTCACATAAAGTAAATTGATAGGAAATGTTTGAGTAAAATATCCTGATGCCATAACACAAAACATACGAGAATAAAATGTAATCAGAATTCCAGTGCCATATCCCAGCGCAAGGAGTCAAAAGAGAAAACTGAACTACAGTGTAAATTTCATTTTGAACACTTATGATCTATTATGAATTGCATTACAACCCATATATCTATACCTGAGTTTATTACTCCTTTATGAATCCTATTTGTTATATTGCATGAATTTATTGGTTAACTAAAGCATTTAACCTATCCTTTGAACCAGAGTTGTAGTTAAACATAATTCACAATAAAGAAAATCAATGAAAATCATCTTTGATTGATATTTCATTAATAATCCATGTAACATAACACAATAGGAGACAAAATAAACTCCAAATATTCACGAGTTTGATACAAACATGCTCAAAAACCCCATGATTAACAAAGTTCTCCAATCTGACTCAAAAATTTTTAAAACCTGGACTTACAATTCATACTCTCTATATTCCTAGACTCTTATTTCTCATATTTTGGATATTTCAACTGACCACTCTCTCGGCCCAGAATTCCCTTTTATAAAATAAGGGATCCAACAAGCTTCAGGTCAGAGAGTACACATGTCCATTTATAATTGGACCGCTAACTCCTGATTCAGTTACAATTCTATTATGCGAGTGGAGAGCATAAGACAAATATCATCTTTAGTTGATAAGGAGGAAAGAAAACATCGCTCCAAAGGCTGCTCCCCATACATTGAAGGCATGCTTAGCCGTTATAGTATTAACTCCACCTTAGCACCCTATACTTGGAGTCAAAAGGAGAATGCAATTTTAGAATATAATATCTAAGGCCAGACCTGTATTATACATGACCAAGTTGCAATTCTCGACTATAACACTCATAATTCCAGTTCATCAGTGAACACCTTTTTCCATAATTCAAACTCCTCCTCGGAAGGCCACTGGAAAGCCACAACCTGATCAACCTTGTTTTGATAGGGACCATACTTTACCATTATCAATGTGGCCTTTTTATCAAAGTTCTCTAAGAAACTTATAACAAAAGACAACTTTTCCAATGTATTCTCTAGCATGCGGATGTCAACATTTTTGCATATCTCATTGTTTGAGACATCATTATATTTCTCATTTGCTCCTTCCAAACCTACAAGGGTTTGACTTCATCCTGACTATGTAAAATATGAGGCAATGGGGTTAGGTCCTTTCCATCATACACATCTTTCAGCAATTTAATCTTGGATTCCATTGGGGCAGCAAATCCCTAAAACTTCTGCTCAACAATTCCCTTGACCAATTGATATGTTGCAATAAAATTAGGATATTTATCACCATGCTGTTTTACCCCTACTGCCATGAATCTCAACTTCTCCATTCTAGGGCTCCATTTGTTTAGCAGTGAGATGGCCAATTCTTTATCCCTTGGAAAAATTTTAAGTTCTTGCAACATTAGGACATAATTTGCTTGAACATTGTTTAGCTTACTCTGGACCGTTCTGTTTAAATGTTTCAAAACAGTGTCCACTATCACTGCATTGTTTCTCCCTGCTACATCCCCGATTTGCTTTACCATCTCCTTATATTCTTCAACCTAATGAATCAGTTTATCCCTAGAAAGTCTCCCTCCAGGGCTAGTAGCCCTCTCAATTGCGATACGAATTTGTCCCATATTATATGGAACAATAGCCAAAGACTGTGCTTGTGTAGGAGGTTGAGACTGCTCTATTGGTGGGTCGGGAATAGTGTGGCTAGAACTGGCTTGCTTTTGAGATCTCATGGTATCCATTTGTTGCCTCAATAGAGACAATTCAGTTTCTAACTCTGCTACCTTTTGTTGACTCTTATTATATTCAATAATAATGTCATTATATTGGCCTCTCAGAGTATCCCGCTCCTTGGTCAAATCTTCAACAGTTGCTCTAGTGAATTTGGCAACATTCACGACCATATCAGTAGCTTCCAATGCTGGGGTGTCAGCAACTCTCCTCACAACCAAGTGACCACTGAAGTCAGAAGGTTCTGCAACAATTGGCTTTTTAAAGCCAGTAGATAGGGACCAGATTGCTAATGCATCCCATTCCTCACTAAAGGTTGATCCTTTGAGTGTCAATGTAGCCTCCTCTTCAGTAGAAAGAAGTGGCTTATTAGCCCTTCTTATTGTGTCAAACACCACAGCATCAACGATATCCCATTCAGGGAGTAGAAATACTCCACTTTTTTGTACCAATTCCCAGCCCTGCTCTGGTGTTATTGATTTGAATTTTTCTCTCATTTGTTCCCTGTCCTTAGCTTGAATTACCTTCTCTGGGAGCTTTGGATGTAGACTTCTCTCATGTGCCACCTTCTCATCATATAATGCAGTATGTGCTCTCCACTCAAAATCTTTAAAAGCACCGATTTGAATAAAAGAGTCATCCATCATGAACTCTCTGCAAGCTTCCATTCTCAAGTCATCATTGCTTGTTATTCCTTTGATTTCATCTTTTCCTAACGTCAAAGAAACTATACCTGAACCTGTTGCAATGTCAACTGGGTCCAATGGCATCTTAGGATGCATTTCATCCAGAGTGACAATAATATCATCATCCTCATTACCATCACAATCAACAATCTTTACCCTTTCAACCCTCTGCCTCTTTGGTGATGGTGGGCAAGCCTATTCTGAAAAACTTGGAGGAGAATCCAAATCAACAACATTTGGTACTGACTGCCTTGAAGAAGATGGTGCAATATTTTTAGCAACATCTTTAGCCCTACTTCCCTTTCTTCTAGAAAAAACCCTTATCTTCTTTTGGGCTGATAAGTAGGCCTCTCCTCTTCCTTTACCTCAGGGTACTCCTCGATGGTTTGTGATTTTCCCCTTTCTTCCACAACCCTTTCATCTTTCAAAAGCCCAACCAAGCTCTCAAAATTACTAATAGCGTGCATTGCCTTGCTAAACTCATCTTTAGCATTAGGTATGGGATTGAAACCAGGTATTTTCTCCTACTTAATTTTTACCATTTTAGAGTAGGCAATGTATAGTGTCTTTCTATCATCTTGTAATTCCAAATCAAAAATATTCCTAATGATGTCCTCAGGAAAGTAGAAGTTGTGGACAAAAGCTCTTGTCCGATGTTTTTCCTTCATTTGAGAGATAAAACCCTCAGGATCATAATTCCTAGGGCACACAGTCCTTAGCCTATAAGTCCCAAGTAATTGATGCAACTCCTTCCATCCTCCCTTTGCCATAACAAAATCAGAAAATGTTGTATATTCAGGGAAGAAAGAACCTTTCTTTTGTTCAGCTGGCAAGTGTAGTTCCTAAGCGCCCCCCAACTGCCTCATGATTTCAAAAAATCCAATTCTAAGGGGCACCTCCCTTGGCAAAACCTTTGGATTGACATTAGTGCCAAAAACCCTGAAAACTGTGGTATTACGATAGGGGATAATGTCTCCCCAATTGTGCATTATGTTCAATTCAGGCCTTCTCTCCATCAGCCTCAAGAAGTCATGAATTTCTTTTGGGATCCTTGGGGGGTCACGAACTAGAGCCTCCCTTAATGTAGATCCAAAGGCATTATGGAAAGTTACATAATCAAACTTATGATCATGCATGTCAAGAATCCTAGTCCAATATTGGACAGGCATTTCAATGTTTTGTTCCTTCTTCTTTGATTCCATATCTTTTTTGAACACAGCCTGACCGCTATACAGAAACATGTGGATTAACAATGAATACCATCTGAATCTAACCCAATTCTTCCCCTCCTTTAGGGCTACCAGACCCGTGTGCATCTTCTCTACCAAATAAGTGGCAAAATCATATATTACATTAAAACTTGGGTGTTGGAGATTTACTGTCATATACATAATATCGGTAGGCAAGGTTTTCTTTAAGCTGACTCCTAGAACTTGACATAAATCACAGACAGTCTTCTTGAAATAACTAGCGAAATAGTCCACAAGAAAAGGTTCAGGCTCATTCCTACCAATTACTACCTTCTTCTGATTTTTTCCTCTTCCTGAGACTACCAAATGAGGTATTAACAAGGATGTTCTAAACAAACCCCTAGTATTTCTATATTCTTGTCTGAAAACCTCCAAGTCGACAGGAACCATATCCTGACTCCATTCGTGCAATTTTAAAATCTCTGCAATTTCTTCTTTGGTTATCTTAATCATCTACACACCAGCATGTGTTCTGACAATTCGGGCCATAGGGTCATATCTAGCAGCAATGTCCTTTAAAATATCTACATCCATATAAACATCAGGAACCACCAATTTACCTAGGTCTAACCTCTAGGGGTTACACAAATGAACCGACAAATTCCTATTCCCAAACCAATTGGAGAACAATTGCCACCCGGTGTATGGTAACTCGACATCTTGAATTGCATATTGTTTGTCTGTCAATCCTTCCAAGATTCGAGGCCCATAGAACAAAACCTTTCCCTCCTACTTCTTGCTAGTAGAGGGTTGTAACAAATCAATAATATCTTGGGATAAAGACCTGGTAGTGGTTTCAGAAACAATACTTCGAGCCTTAGGTGCCATTTATACTAGACTAATGATAATTCGAACTAGGGTTTGCTTATTTTCAGATAGCAAATAATTACAATTTTCTCCTTTAGCCTTAACAAAAAATTCTTCAATATTCAAAAAACCCTAGCAATTATCTAGACAAGCTCTAAAAGCGAATCTATTCAATCAATTCTTCAAAAATAGAAACAAGAAACAATCATGAATTGCCTAGCAAGCAACCATAAAATATTCTGAATTTACAAGAAATGGCGTACGTGCTACTTACAATTTCAATCGCAGAACATCCAGGGCAATGAAATTGAGAAATCGTAACCACATCTTGCTTCACTCGATACCAAGCAATTCTTCCTTAATGTAGAGATACAGAACTAAAATAGTAATTCGCAAATTTTAGCATTTAATTATCTAGCAGAGTCAAACTCGGCCATTACTATTCACTCGCACTAGATAAAACGGCTATCGTACAATACCAGTTTATTTTTAAATATGAGTCATTGATCAATCGCAACGTTGGCCAGGAGAACGGCTCAGATTTAGTCAAAATAGTTTGAAAATGCCACGTTCTCCCTCCAGTCACCAAATGGATAGGATATTCACCTACCGAGCACCACATCAACACAGAAATGGGCCCCACCTTTGTTATCAGCACACGGCATCAAAGTCCATGCGACACCAAATCGCACACCTCGCGACATTATTGAAACTGCAGTTTTAATTGCACGAGGTCAGCGAGGAATGGCCACAATGTGTCGTTACGGAAACAGTTGTCGGTATCAACATCCATCATCGATCAACGAACAAAATTGGTCCCCACCATCAAACGCGACAGATGGCAGCATCTCGCATGCCTCACACCATATTTATGACATTAGTAGAAACCTTGTGAGGTCTGTGAAGAACGGTCAAGATAAAAAATACTTCATCCGATGGTCATGCAATCTGCACATGCGAAAAGGTTATTCATAAAAAAAGGGACTGACTAGGTGGACGGGGAAATGACCCTCGAGGTTGAAAATATTATTTAATGGTTAATCTAGAACAATTCATCGACCAGGAACTATAGAAAATAATATGGTCACGACTCAAAAAATCGAAAGGACCGGTAAAGGGACCAATAAAGTCATGACCAAAAAGGGATAAAACACCACTTAAGCGACCGACCACCATTAATAACAAGTCAACGCTTGAAAAGAAAACCCATGACCCAGACTTGTTTGTAGAGCCAAAAACCCAACCAATTAGAGTCGAGGATAAAATAAACCTACAAGGGGAAAATTAAAAGCTCCACCAAATGCAACATTCACATCTTAGCTCAACACACGTGAGTGCATTAAACCCTTCACATGATGATAAGACCTTGAATTTATGCAATAAACACTTGAAATCTGCCTTGAAATGCCTTATGAATGCTCTTGAAATGCTCTAGAATGATTGGTCAATTGAATACTTGAATGCTTGAAAGTCTTCGGATGAAACAATGTAAATTAACCCCTTTCTTTATAATATACTAGGAGATGAACCCCAAAATTCAAAGAATTAAGGCCGACACAAGATCTGGAAAGAAAGATAATTAAATTCAAAAATTAGGGTCTCATTAAAGGAGGACCCATTCGCCACCAAAGGTGAATGGTCCTAGCTAAGTTTCCAGGACCAAGCTTTCGAGAGCTGAAAGAAGGCCCAAAACCCATTCCAAATCAACTGAGAAAGAGGGGTCCTGTTAATGGAGGACCCATTCGCCATTAAGGGAAAATGGGTCCTGGCTCAGCTTACTAGGACCAAATTTTTCCCAATGAAATAATTTGATATTTAATTTATAATTATCGAGAAAGATCCTTGGGAGGTGTCAAAATTTAGGCCTAAAAAAGGGGGTTAATAACTCCACTTAATCACAATGAATTAAGGCTACCTAGATAAATGTGAAAGTGCTTTAAAACACTTTACAACACTTAAACAAGGTACAAATTATGCTTATTTTATTTAGGGAGGGGCCCATAAGGTTTAATTAAGAAAATAAGTCCTAGAAAAGTGTGAAAGTGTATTACAACACTCTACAACACATTTACAAAGGACCAACTAAGGAATGTTTTAGTTAAATAAAGGTCCTAAAATGGTGTGAATGTGTGCAAGACATTACAATATCACTCCAAGACACCATTAGTTCAGTTTTAATGTCAATTATTAGATCAAGCAAGAAAAAGGCTACTTTTTTTGTTACTACAGAGTCCCACCCTAGATTTTTGAGGTGAGAGAATGTCAGGGGGTTAGAAAATTGAATGTATTTGTTGAATATGTCAAGATTTTGGTTGAAATAAGCTTCAATATGCATAATAGAGGGTCTTAGGGGCCTATTAATTATGATTTGAAGGTCATAAATACAAGAGGTCCCCAAAATTTAGTGTGAAGATGTAAATAAATACACTTTAGAACACTAAATTAAGGAAAAATTAGGTCTATTTAGCTTAAAAGGGCCCTAAACTTAATGTGAATGTGTAGAACACTTTACAACACCAAATCAAGGCCACATTAGGTTCATTTTAATGTTAATCATTCCCAAATTAAGTGTGCTACATTCTTTATGTTAAAGTTCTCAGGCACAATCTTCAAGTAGTGTGAGTTAGATGTGTAGTAATGGATAAAATCTCATATTCAATGAATGAGGATATGAAATCAGAAAGGAAAGTTTTTAAAATTGGTGGTAGAAGGATCTAGGACTAATGGTGACATATATAGTCTAAAGGATGTCAATGAGAGAAGCTACCTTTATTGAAAAACAAGTGAATGTTGGATTTGGCATAGGAAAGTGGGACACATCAATTTTGACAAACTTGTGAAGATTAGTTTATCACATACAATAAGAGATATGCCCAAGATAGTCAAGCCTACAAGTACTTTGTGTAATGAATGTCAATTTGGAAAACAAACAAGGGTAAGTTTCAAATCTAAAGAGAGTTCTTCTAGACTATTGGAGATGATTCATACTTATTTTTGTGGACCTACTAGACCAAAAAGCGTCTTTAAGGAGAAGGTATTTCATTCTTTTAATTGATGATTTCTCTAAGATGACATGGGTTACATTCTTAAAATATAAATCTGAAGCTTTTAGTAGATTCAAGATTTTTCAATCAATGGTTGAGAATGAAGTGAATGCTAAAATCAAGTGTCTAAGGTCTAATAGAGGAGGTGAGTTCACATCAAATGAGTTTAAAGATTTTTGTGAAGAACATGGAATTAAAAGGAATCTATCTTTTGCTAAAACTCCTCGACAGAATGGAGTAGTGAAAAGAAAGAATAGGATTATTCAAGACATGACAAGGACTATGTTGAAGGAAGAAATTTTTCTTGATATTTATTTGAAATAGGCAGTTCATACTATGGTCTATATTCTCAACAAAGGATTGTTAAAGGTGCACAACACTAAGAACCCTTATGAGTTATGGAATAGAAGATAAATAAATGTTGAGTATTTTAGAATATTTAGAAGAAAATGTTACATCAAAAGAGATGAAGATTTTTTGGGGAAGTTTGATTCAAGAGATGATGAAGGTATTTTTCTTGGATATTGAACTCAGAGTAAAGCATATCTAGGTGCTATAACAAAAGACTAGGAAAGATAGTTGAAAGTACAAATGCTAAGGTTTATTGGAGATTTACATTAGAATATGTATAAAATTGAGTACTAGGGATTTGTTGCACCTCCTTATGTTGAAGAAGAAGAAGAATTTGAAGAAAAAGAAGCGAAACATAGAAAAATAGGTTAGGGTTCAAAACACATAGGGTTTTATACTAAATTTGGAATGTTTCACCAAACTTACTATAAATAGCAATGGTAAAATGGGTTGAATGAACCTACCTATTCTTTTATTTCATTTAGGAAATGAGATCCCTCAAGTTAAAATCCACTTTCAACCCTTAGGTGAGTAAATCCTTTAAGGAATCTTGCAATTTCCTTTATGTGTGTGTGGGCCAAACAACACTTTGGGAGATGAAAATAAAATATCAAATCAATCCAAAACTGAAATGTAAGACCACATCTAAGTAGGTTAAATATAGAGCTAACAAACACAATTTATTTCATGCAAATTGGATGAGTGGAGGACACTTAAAACTAATCTCAAAAAAAGTTGCAAAGTGCCCAAAAATGGGGAATGGGTCCTGAGACAACTTTTTTGAGCCTACATAAATCAAATTCAAGATAACAATCAAGCAACCCTAAATAAGGGTTTTCATTTTTTAAGGTTTTTATACCTTTCTCACATATATTTACCATTCATTGCCACCATAAAATTTCCTTATTAGTAGTTAAATTTATCTCTAAATCTAAATATTTCTTGAGAACCTAAAATGCATGACCATTATAAATAGATTCAACACCTCTTTACTAATAGTTCTAATACAGATGTTATAATTTTATAAATATTTTTATGCTACAAGAATTGAAGAACAATTATATTGAATAGTTCTTGTGTTAAGCTATAATCAATTACCATCATAAAATACTTTAGTAAGAACCACAGCTCCTCCAACCATTTTACACCCTCCACTACCAAAGGCAAACTACATGCCCACATTGTTATTTTTTCTAACAAATAACAAGTTATATGCTAAACATAATCAAGAATCTACCATAGCCAAAAATTCCAAAGATGAGAGTTGTTATCAAGCTATATCTTCCATCATATTCTTCATACTATAAAACCCACTCCTAATGGTGATTTAAATGGAAGGAAGCTCCAAAATCTATCATACATGAACCTTCATATGCATGAGCTGCAAAGGCCATAAAATACTATTCCTAAGAATATTTGTTAAAAAATTTATTATAATCATTCTTTTTCTCCTCCTTTTTGACTCTTTTCTAGTCCTTGGTCTTTCCAAAATTTCAAAAATTCACCTTTAACTTTCCAAGAGATGAATATATCCTATAATATTTGTATCTAATATTATCCCACTTATTGTTCTTATTATTGGACTTTTACTTAAAACTTTCATGAATAATCAAGGGATCCTTGGTAGGTTCAATATATGTTTTTCCTATCTCCTCCAATAGTTTAGAGTATTCAATACCTCATAAAATATGATATTTAAAGCAACACTCTCGATATCCATAACCAATTTATCTTATGATTATGGTAATGAATATATAAATAATCCTTTTATATTTTTCCAATAGAATATAGTGGGTTCATGATCATATTGAACTTGTTCAACTTAGTAATAAAATCACCATCACCCATTCTCAAGGTGTATAGCCTACTATGTAAAAAAATATTAGCTAGGGATTTATCTTACTACAAATTGCCCAAATTATTCTAGAGGGATTATGTAATAGATTAATCACATACATGAAAAATAGAATCTTCCAAGGAAATTCTAAGGAGTCTCCTCGATTTTCTATCGAACACATCCCAAACATTATTTATCTTATAGTTGGTTTGGATCTAAAAATTGTAGCCTCATGATCATAATCTATGATAAAATCCTCCATATTGAGCCTCCATTGCTCAGAGTTAATATTGTTGAATCTCTTCATCTCCTATCTAGAACTATTTTGGTAATCTTTTTTGCAACTAATCCTACTGAAACCAATATCAATCTAAATAATCTCTTTCATGTATCACTTAGGACTTGATTTGTTCAATATTTGATACCAAAATAAAGGAATCTAAGATGTAGAAAAAAATTTCTACGTTAATCTATGAGACAAATTACTAAAATAAAATGATCATGTAGTTATGGGAAATAAATTAGCAAAAAAACATATAACTATATAAAATATTATGTACACAGGGAAAATAATTTTGGGATAAAAACCACATTCCAAATAAAACTCAATGTATTACTCAACAACAATAATAGTTACAACCTATTTATAGTCTCTACACTCTTAACAAGAGTAGTCATCGACAATCAAATTTGGAGTACTTTTTTTAGCATAAAAATACCTTGAATTAAATTTATACAAATTTTCATCCCAAGAACCTTATCTATAAAAAAACAAGTAGGAAAACAAAGGAGATATACAGCTAATAGAGTAAGAAACCATTTTTTTGTCATAAATATCATAGGGAATATCAACTTGGATATCCCAATCTATCTTGGCCTCTAAATAGTAAGATGCTCTTGTAATTTTCATATTGTTGGTCAAGATTCAAATGTACACCCCCCACCATAATTATTCTCTTACATCTCTCATATAATATTTCATAATAATATCACATCTTACAATTCCATAAGGAACTAGATTATATTACAACTTCTTAAACACATTATAAGATAGATGACATCCAATTTTTCATTAGAGGATAAATAATTAATAAATCAAGTAATAAATAAATACAAATATTAGGATTCAAGGTTTACAAAATATTTCTCGCTAGAATGAATTAAATAAATAATTCAGTTCCTAATGTCTTCTTTATCCTTCCATCTTATGTCTTTCAAAGACCTATGAAAGTGCCTTGAAGTAATGCCCAATTTTGTTGATCTATTCACTTTATATCTTTAATTTTTATCTTGTAACTATCCACACTAAAAATATTATAAAGCATTCATACATAATTGATGGTATGATTCATGATAAAAAAAAATCATATTTATTTTTATTTGGATAAGGTTTATGTGTTCAACAAGGATAAGATAATTTATAATGTGAAATATAGATAGTTCCAATATTAAAAAATTAGATATAAAAAGAAGGTCACTAAAAAGATACTCTTATTATTAAAAAAGGGTAAGTATAAAAAATATCTAAACCAAACATAGGAAAAAATGAACCTAGTAAGAGGATAGAAGCCCTAGGAAAGTATTACATATAAATATAATTAATAAAAAATAATCCTTTATAACGAATCCTGGTTTTATAAGAACAACCAAAAAAACCAAGGGAAGGGAGTTTATTGAGAAAAAATCTCTCATATACTTTAAATTAGAATTTAGAGTGCCAATATCTTGATTAATCATCATGAGAGGTCCAATATGGAGTCTAATGTTCTCAAAATAATAATCTAGATAAATGAATTAATTAAATGATATTAATAAAATGAGTAAGCTCTTACATAGTAAACTACAATATCAGTTGTTCTCTATACAAATAAGAGAGGAATAATAAGCTTCATTTACTTATAACAATAAATAATGACATAATTATGTATAGAAGAGATAAACAACATGATAAAATCTTAGAAGGAATACAATTGTTTGATATTAAACTAACATATCAAAAAAATCTACTTTCAAGATTGATGCATATGTGAACTGTAGGATTTGAGAAATGCAAATCCACATAACCCGATCAATACCTGCATGCAAAAGACTTGTCATAGAGAAAAAGAGAGATCAAGACAAGGGTTTGGCTCTCACAATGTGCAAGATCTATTCTAGAAAAATGAATAGAGCATAAAAGAAAATACAAGAGATCAATCCTTATAAAAGGAGATCAAAACCTAAAAGGAAAAACTAACCCTAAAGGTGAGTGCATTTAATAATTAATATTAATTATTAAATGACTAATATGTGTGCAAGGCGAAATCTTAAGAGGAGAGTAAAGTTAATTAATTACTTTACTCTAACACCCCCCCTTAAGATAAGCAAGAGTGCAGCTACAAACTAGTGCAAGAAAGCAAAAGTAACTACAATGCATGAAAGCAAACAAGGGTCCCGGCAACTAGGCCTGATCAGGTACCCAAGTACAAGGAAATCTCTATGAAACGGAGAAAAGGAGAAAACCCAGTGGGAAAAAACTCCTCTCCAAAAAGAGATGCAAAAAGAAAGTACAAATGGAATGTCTCAAGAGACTCTCTCAAGAACATATACAGATATACAATCAGATACCCCCCCATGAGAGAGAGTGGAGACTCCAAAGCCCCCCCAAAATGAGAGAACCCCTGTGCCAATGATCAAACCGATGTGTCGCCTCGGAGGAAGAAACAGATCCAACGTCGAAGAAGAGGAAATCCCTGGATGTGAGGTGAAAATGGAAGTCCAGGATGATGCTCACTAAAGAACTGAACAACAACATGAGTGTATGAATAACAAAATGGTGAATCAAACAACTCAAGATGATCCTGAAATGGAATCTCCAATGAAGAAGGGATAACAGGTGTGCTGAATCTGTCATCTATGAGGAAAGGAATATCCTCAGATATGGCCTCAACAATTGCACTTGATGGCTCGATGAGTGGAGCAACAATGTCAGTCACAACTGAAGAGGTATCCTGCTGAACAAATGTGATCTCAACAGGAGGAAGAGGTGTAGAAGTCTCAACACTAGTCTCATGAACAGATGGAAGAACACATAAGTTCAAGTGATCGAACTTCTCCTCAGATATTGCAAGCTCTCTTGTAGAAAGAAAGGGAGATGGTGGACCAAAGTGTGTGAATGCATACAATCGGGAAGAATGATCAACTGTCCCTATTGCAACAATGTTGCCAGTCTGAATGTCTCTAATGTGCACTGAATCAGGTGTGAACTCAACTATCTTCCCTGTCCCACTGTGAGCAATCTGATAGATGGAGAGAAGGTTAGTGGACAAAGATGGAACACATAGTACATCATTGAATGTACCGTCATCAATATCGATAGAACCTTTCCCACATACACTCATATAAGTGTTATTACCCATCAATATGTGTGGTGAGGACGCAGCCTCAAAAGATGAGAACATGTCTTGAGAAGATGCCATATGGTGTGAAGCACCTGAATCCAGTAGCCATCTAGATGAATGTGAACTGGTGGTTGCACATAATGCATGACCCTTATGTGGGGCCTGTCCATCTATCTAGAATGATGGTGAAGAAGAAGACCCTGCCTGAAGTAGATGAAGAAGAGTGATGAATATGGTTCTTCTCAAGAAGAGTTGTCAAATCTGAAACCTGTTTTGCATATCCATCTATCTTCTTCTCATAACACTTGGACTCATCATGTCCTAGCTTAGTGCAATAAGCACACTTAGGTCTATCTTTCTTCGATGATTCCCCCTTAAGAGAAGGTGAATCAGAAGTCTTATGTGAACTAGAATCCTTCCAATGCTCTGTGGTCAGTGGTTTCTGTTTCTGTGCTTCTGCTTCCCCTGATATGACTGTGCTACCAATGCTTGGTGCGGTGATCCTGTGAGAGCATCCAACTATGATATTTTAGCCTGCTCTCGTGTCAAACGATCACAAAACACCTCAAAAGAAGGCATGGTAAAACGTGCACCCAAGGCATCCATAGTGGAATGGAAGGTAGATGAGAATATCTAAAAGTTCCCACGAAGCTTTGACAAAATCAGGTAAATACACTCTGTATCAATCTTAACCTTACCACAACCCTGTAGAAGAGATCTTTGTTGTTTTAATTTCATCAGAAAGTCCTCAATGGAGGGAAAAGAATCAGGTACAAGTGAAGTCAACTCTGCCTCAATCTGCAATGCTCTAAACTCGTTGATAGTGCCAAAAAGTCCCTCAAACTTGGTCCAATAGGCCCTAGGTGTGAGACACCCTTCAAGATGAAACAGGAGACTGTCTAAAATGTGCAAAGCCATCAATCCCATAGCCTGATCCATATTGTTCCTGTGCTGCGTAACCTCAAAGGCGCGAGTCAATGGAGGCTGAACCGCATCCAAACAGGACCATAACCCTCGAGACTGGAGAAGTGTCGTCATGCAACCCTTCCAAGTGTGATAATTATGCGGTGTGAGAGGCTCAATAGATCTATTGGCCATGTTGTGAACTATGCCTCAACTGCTCTAAATTTTTTTTTTAATTATTAAGTGGTCTTTCAGAACTAGACAGAAGATGCAGAAGGGGTTTTTTGTTTTGGTGTTTATAGATTTTATTTTTCTGATGTAAATAACAGAAAGCAGGTAAAAACACCCCCCCACAATGCAAAAAATTAATCCCTAGTACAAACTGAAAGCCAAAAAACAATAGAAAGTAGTATATGATGGAGACAAATCTTTGTGTACCTGAAGAATTTTCTAATGAAATAAACTATAGATCTGGAAAGAGCACAGAACCACCTTTCTGACACCTATTCGCTTTTGAAAAACGGAGCAAAATCGACAAAGTTATGCCCTCTGGAGTGTAGAAAGCAACATCAGTCGTTGACTGCGAAAAAATACATGCAAAATAGAAATTTCTGAAAATTTTCTTACACCATCAAAACGGCACCGGAACCAGCTTTCCGACGCCTATTTTCGTTCGAAAAACGGAGCTCAAACGTCCGAGATACACCCGATTTTGCGAAAATAGCTCAAAAGGGTTGAGGGTTAAGCCTGGTGGTTAGGCTAACCGCTAGCATTAATTGCTAGCATTAACCGCTAGCGGTTAACTGATGGCAGCGCCCATAACTCTGTGATTTTTATAAAAAAAATTCGGATTGTGTGCCGTACCAGGCCGTACGACCCAGAAATGAAATAAATTTGCCTCCCGGAGTCACTGTGTCCAATTTTGATGATTTGACAGTCGATTTAGGGGTTTTTGGGTGCTCTGAATGCGATGGTGAGGTCCGTTTGGGCTGAAATCGCTCCAAAATTTCAGGTATGCTCTGGATCAGGAACCCTCAAAAAACATCAAACCCTCGTAGATCTAACGCCGTGAAGCCAAATTTGATGAATTTTATATCAAAATAGGGGTTTTTGGATGCTGCGAGCTCAACGGTGAGGTCCGTTTGAGCTCAAAGTGCACCAATAAAATAAACCCCCTATTCCAAATAAAAACTAGAAAACAAACACAGATCTAATGCAACCAAAAAAAAGATCTCTAATTCTTTCAAAAATTGAACAAGCTGCAGCAGATCTGGCTCTGATACCATGTAGGATTTGAGAAATGCAAATCCACAGAACCCGATCAATACCTGCATGCAAAAGACTTGTCACAGAGAAAAAGAGAGATCAAGACAAGGGTTTGGCTCTCACAATGTGCAAGATCTATTCCAGAAAAATGAATAGAGCATAAAAGAAAATACAAGAGATCAATCCTTATAAAAGGAGATCAAAACCTAAAAGGAAAAACTAACCCTAAAGGTGAGTGCATTTAATAATTAATATTAATTATTAAATGACTAATATGTGTGCAAGGTGAAATCTTAAGAGGAGAGTAAAGTTAATTAATTACTTTACTCTAACATGAACAATATTGAAAAGTGTTTCTAGTTACCATAAGAAGTTACAATTTCCATTAAAATACACAATCTTGTAAAAAAAATATTAAGTATTAGTTAATTCCTTATTCACTTCTTTATATAAATAAAATTACTTACTTCTAGCTTACTTGTTAATGTAACAACTATACAAATACATTCAACAAAGTCATTGCCATATATTAATTTTACTGTTAATTAGTTCCAAATCAAGACACAATAAAAATAAATTTTGGTTTTTGTTTGGTAGGTAAAAGATAATTGCATTGATGAAAGTCGAATAATAAAATATTGTGTAGGATTAAAAGTTTCATTTTTAATCTAGCTTAAAGATTACATATCATTCAATTTTAATGAAAAGAACAAATACCATAATACTAACTAGTTATCTATGTGTATACTTTTATGAAAAATTCACATTATATTTATGAAAAATTCTTCAAAATTACATAATCATTTTTGTCTAAATTGCATAAAAAAATTCCTCTAACTTGTACATATTGTTCTTAGGATTCTCTAAGAAGTTTAAAATTTATTTGATAGGTTTAAGTTGTATGAATAGGTGATATGTGGAATCATACTTGTATATTTACTAACCCTTTATTTATTTGTACCAAAAAAAAGTTGAAGTTCAATATCTTTTAACT
>CM021100.1:152402300-152445099 GCA_007115665.2 Sequoiadendron giganteum | reverse complement strand
GTGTGAACTCAACTGTCTTCCTAGTCCCACTATGAGCAATCTGATAGATGGAGAGAAGGTTAGTGGAAAAATATGGAACACATAGTACATCATTGAATGTACCATCATCAATATCGATAGAACCTTTCCCACATACACTCATATAAGTGTTATTACCCATCAATATGTGTGGTGAGGACACAACCTCAAAAGATGAGAACATGTCTTGAGAAGATTCCATATGGTGTGAAGCACCTGAATCCAGTAGCCATCTAGATGAATGTGAACTGGTGGTTGCACATAATGCATGACCCTTATGTGGGGCCTGTCCATCTATCTAGAATGATGGTGAAGAAGAAGACCCGCCTGAAGTAGATGAAGAAGAGTGATGAATATGGTTCTTCTCAAGAAGAGCTGTCAAATCTGAAACCTGTTTTGCATATCCATCTATCTTCTTCTCATAACACTTGGACTCATCATGTCCTAGCTTAGTGCAATAAGCACACTTAGGTCTATCTTTCTTCGATGATTCCACCTTAGGAGAAGGTGAATCAGAAGTCTTCTATGAACTAGAATCCTTCCAATGCTATGTGATCTGTGGTTTCTGTTTCTGTTTCTGCTTCTGCTTCCCCTGAGATGACTGTGCTACCAACGCTTGGTGCAGTGATCCTGTGAGAGCATCCAACTGTGATATCTTAGCCTACTCTCGTGTCAAACGATCACAAAACACCTCAAAAGAAGGCATGTTAAAACGTGCACCCAAGGCATCCATAGTGGAATGGAAGGTAGATGAGAATATTTGAAAGTTCCCACGAAGCTTTGACAAAATCAAGTAAATATACTCTGTATTAGTCTTAACCTTACCACAACCCTGTAGAAGAGATCTCTATTGTTTGAATTTCATCAGAAAGTCCTTAATGGAGGGAAAAGAATCAGGTACAAGTGAAGTCAACTCTGCCTCAATCTACAATGCTCTAAACTCGTTGATAGTGCCAAAAATTCCCTCAAACTTGGTCCAATAGGCCCTAGGTGTGACACATCCTTCAAGATGAAACAAGAGACTGTCTGAAATGTGCAAAGCAATCAATCCCATAGCCTGATCCATATTATTCCTGTGCTGCATAACCTCAAAGGCGCGAGTCAATGGAGGCTGAACCGCATCCAAACAGGACCATAATGCTCGAGACTGAAGAAGTGTCATCATGCGACCCTTCCAAGTGTGATAATTATGCGGTGTGAGAAGCTCAATAGATCTGTCGGCCATGCTGTGAACTATGCCTCAACTGCTCTGAATGTGTTTTTTTTTATTATTAAGTGGTCTTTCAGAACTAGACAGAAGATGCAGAAGGGGTTTTTTGTTTTTGGTGTTTGTAGATTCTATTTTTCTGATGTAAATAATAGAAAGTAGGAAAAAAACACCCCCCCACAATGCAAAAATCCAATCCCCAGTACAAACTGAAAGCCAGAAAATAATAGAAAGTAGAAACTGGTTGAGACAAATCTCTGTGTATCTAAAGAATTTTCTAGTGAAATAAACTGCAGATCTGGAAAGATCACAGAACCACCTTTCCGATGCCTATTCGCTTTCGAAAAACAGAGCAAAAACGAGCAAGTTATGCCCCTCGGAGTGCAAAAATATCATCTGACTTTTACTGCGACAAACTGCATGAAAAATGAATATTTTTGAATAAATTCCTGCACCATCAGAATGGGCTCAGAACCAGCTTTCCAACGCCTATTTTCATTCGAAAAAAGGAGCTCAAACGTCCGAGATACACCCGATTTTGCGAAAACAGCTCAAAGGGGTTTTTGAAAAAAATGAACAACCCTCAGGGGCTTAAAAAACTCCGGCTCCTGGTCACATGGCCGACCAGGGGGCTGGCGGCTGGGAGCTAAGGCCGAAGCCCTTGGCCTGCATGTGACCCTGGCGCTGGCAGGTTAAGCCCGCGGGGGCTGCGCAGTCCACCGGCAGCGACCTGGTGGCGCCTGGGTGGTCGCCCGGTGGCCGCTTGGTGGCGGACCGGTGGCACCCAGGTTTAACACTAGCCGCGCAATAATTTTGCAAAAAACCTTTGAAAAATCAATAAAAAATTGATTTTTTTTATATATTTTTTTTGAATTTTTCTCGAACGGCGTGCCCTGGGGCCGTATGGCCATAGGGCAAAAAAAAATTTGCTTCCCAGAATGACTATGGTAAAATCAAACAAATTTTATATGAAAATACGGGTTTTTGGACACTGTGAGCTCAACGGTGAGGTCCGTTTGAGCTCAAAGTGCACCAAAAAAATAAACCCCCCTATTCCAAATAAAAAACTAGAAAATGAAAACAGATTTGATGCAGCCAAACCTAGATCTCTAAATCTTTCAAAAATTGAACAAGCTGCAGCAGATCTGGCTCTGATACCATGTAGGATTTGAGAAATGCAAATCCACAGAACCCGATCAATACCTGCATGCAAAAGACTTGTCACAGAGAAAAAGAGAGATCAAGACAAGGGTTTGGCTCTCACAATGTGCAAGATCTATTCCAGAAAAATGAATAGAGCATAAAAGAAAATACAAGAGATCAATCCTTATAAAAGGAGATCAAAACCTAAAAGGAAAAACTAACCCTAAAGGTGAGTGCATTTAATAATTAATATTAATTATTAAATGACTAATATGTGTGCAAGGTGAAATCTTAAGAGGAGAGTAAAGTTAATTAATTACTTTACTCTAACATGAACAATATTGAAAAGTGTTTCTAGTTACCATAAGAAGTTACAATTTCCATTAAAATACACAATCTTGTAAAAAAAATATTAAGTATTAGTTAATTCCTTATTCACTTCTTTATATAAATAAAATTACTTACTTCTAGCTTACTTGTTAATGTAACAACTATACAAATACATTCAACAAAGTCATTGCCATATATTAATTTTACTGTTAATTAGTTCCAAATCAAGACACAATAAAAATAAATTTTGGTTTTTGTTTGGTAGGTAAAAGATAATTGCATTGATGAAAGTCGAATAATAAAATATTGTGTAGGATTAAAAGTTTCATTTTTAATCTAGCTTAAAGATTACATATCATTCAATTTTAATGAAAAGAACAAATACCATAATACTAACTAGTTATCTATGTGTATACTTTTATGAAAAATTCACATTATATTTATGAAAAATTCTTCAAAATTACATAATCATTTTTGTCTAAATTGCATAAAAAAATTCCTCTAACTTGTACATATTGTTCTTAGGATTCTCTAAGAAGTTTAAAATTTATTTGATAGGTTTAAGTTGTATGAATAGGTGATATGTGGAATCATACTTGTATATTTACTAACCCTTTATTTATTTGTACCAAAAAAAAGTTGAAGTTCAATATCTTTTAACTTATCTAATAGATTAATTTCATCATGTGAATTATTCAACCCCTTTGATATGTCATGTCTTTCCAAAAAAAAACATCCACTTTTTTCTTTTAGAATGAACATTTATAGGTATAAAATTTCTCTCTGATAACATCCCACAATCTAATATGTTTTTTAACCAATCACAATAAATTTTCTTGTAGCCATTTTTTTTTCCTAAAGTAAACAGCTTTTTCACTTTGTCAACCTATCCTTAGATAATTTTAAATTAATATTCAACTAACCAACCAAACAAGATATATACATGTCCTTACCATCAAGTCATACAACTAATTTTGTAGTTACTCTAAAGAACATTTGCAAACACTAGATTTATGAAAACTATGCACCCATGAATACAAGGTGAGATTTTAAGTCAAATCATATGGTTTTATTTTTGACTTTTTGTAATCCTCAAAACAATATGTCATAATAGTAGTCTTCTTGCATAAAATAGCATGTCGATCAAACTATTTGTCACAGTAATGGGAAGGTAAGTCTGCACAGTAGAGATGGGAAACTTGTAACTTTCATGGTGAAGGGCAATGAGTAAGAAATCTGCACAGTAGAGATTTTATTTTTTGCACCGTCCACACTTTTTTAAAGAAGAAATCAATATGAGGAGTGAAGTATTTGGTAATGTGAGGGAGGAGACAGGATGAATCTACTCAAAAGAAATATTTTTACAGCATCTACACTTTTTTGGAGGAAGAATCAATATGAGTGAAGGATGTGGTGGCAAGAACAAGGAGAAAGGAAGAGTCCATACAAAGGAAGGAAGAGTAGATACAAATATTATGGGATATGTCGTATCTTGGAAAGTTCGTGGTAAATTTTCGAAATTGTGGAAAGATGAAGGATTGGAGAAGAGACAAAAAGGAGGAGAAAAAAATGATTCTAATAAAAAATTTAACAACTATTTTTAGGAAGATGCAACAAATACTTTTGATATGGCCTTGGCAACACATGCATATCAAGGTACATGTATGATAGATTTTGGAGCTTCTTTCCATATGAATCTCCATTAGGGTTCAGACATTCATTAAAAAAAATAGAGAAATATAACAATATGTTTTAGTTACAAAAATTTTGGTATATTTTGTTGAACAATATTCAATGTCCTTTTTCAGGGTTCATTGTTGAAGGGATTTCTAGAGGTCATAGCTTTTGATTTTAAAGTTTGTTTGGGCTCAAATTTTATAGGCGAATGTATTATGAGGAGTTATTTGAATTACTAACTGAGATTAGCTTGGTAGGTGGTTGTTTGGATGCTTCTCTAGGAGCTAAATCTTTCATTTGGACCCTCAAATCAGCTTTTATTATTTTTCCAATGTTTAGAAAGTTGTTTTCTATAATAACATGGAACTCATGTTTCCAATTTGAATCGTAATTTGACAATTCATGTCACCTTATTGTTAGAATTGTTTTAGGAAAAATATGGACTCAAAGGGATATTGTATAGAAATTGCAAAAAATATCAAATATGACAAATATCAAAAACTACCAAAAATGGTAATTTTTGGATTTTTTGTTTTTTTTCAGTTTTTTAGATATAAGGACGTTCTTTTTTATTGTATAAAAAGAGATAGATAATAGAAGAAGTTAATTTGAAATCAATTTTCAACTTTATATTTCTCATTAATCAATAATGGCTCAATTATGTTGAATGTTTCTTTGGTTACATCATTCATGACATGGACTAACTGCCTCCCATGGATCCATTAACTCTAATGTTTATATCAAAAATTAATATGTCGACCTTTTGGTTTAATGATATGTGTAGGCCAAAAAATGGTATCAGAGCCAAAGGTGTGGGTTTGAATCCCCTTAAGTAATGTTAAGGGAAAACTCTTGAATAGTATTCAACATCCTCCTTCAGGGTTCCTGACATGGACTAATTATCTCCTATGGATCAATTAACTCCAATGTTTGTATTGGAAATTAATAGGTTGACCTTTTAGTTTAACAGCAAGCACGGGCCAACAAATGTGTATGCAAAATATTGAAGCATAGGCAAAGCATGTGAATTGTTCAATAGAATTCCTTAGAGATTTGGTCTCATGAACTATAATGGTTACAAGATATGTACAAGATTTATTTTTAAAAAGGATTTAGAAAATTTCAATAAAATATAACTAGCAAGTATAAAATCAAATTTCATAACTTTGTCCAACATCTTACTTACTTATGTTGGAATGAGAGCTTTGGAATAGGATATGGACATCCATCAAAGCATAAAGGAAGGGATTTTTTGTCAAATTTTGTAGCTTCAAATTCCTTGGTAGACATGTTTGTAAAATTTGAAAGCATATAAAATTCATGTGAGCTATTTGATACATTTAGAAACTTCCAAGAAATACAATCGGCATGAATCTTTACTACTATCCTCCTATAATGTGTCAAAATGGGAGCTTTAGAATAGGGTATGGACATCCATCAAAGAATAAAGAATAGAGCACAAAATTGATTTGTTGAAAAGTTTTTAAAAGCTTTCAAGCTAATGCAATTGTTATAATGTGTGCAACCAAACTTGATAATCTATGCTAGCATCATCTTCAAAATCCAAATACTTAAATTTGAGAACTGTATAATACAAAAGAATTTTTTTGAAATGCACAAAAACTCTTTCCCATCATAACTCTCTCTAGAAATCCCACATTAAATACTTAATTAAATAAAAATAATACAACTTAAATGTTCTATGTCATAGAAAGTATTATTATAAATTGTGATAGTTTTCAAAGTAGAAATCTCTAGTGGAAGAGGGCAAAGAGGTAACCAAACAAAATAAAAAATTAACCAAATGTTTAAAATACCAAAGTTGCAATTAGATGGGAATGAGGAAAAATATATTTTTTCAAATTATATGCATATAAGTCAAATTTTATATGGAATGATGTGTATATGTTGCACTCTATGAAGGAAATGAGCTTACACCTTACATGTTTGATAGTAAAATTCTAATAAAACTTCAAATTTAGATTATTCAAGTAAAATTGTCATTTCAATAGTTATATGCTACACTAATTCTCTTCCCCTACTACAACCCTATTACCTACATATAGATATATATAACTAATCTTGCCCACTATCACTTACTATTTATATAATTTAAAACCCCCAATACACACCCCTCTACAAAAATGCCAATTTTATATTATATTTACTATTTACTAGAATCCTCCTATAATGTGTCAAAATGGGAGCTTTGGAATAGGGTATGGACATCCAATAGAGCATAAACCACAAAATGATTTTGTTGAAAAGTTTAAGAAGCTTGCAAACTAATACAGTTGGTATTATGTTTGCAACCAAACTCAATAATCAATGTATTACATAATACAAAGGAAAATTATTGAAACACAAAATACTTTTTTCCCAACATTACTCTCTCAAGAAGAAAACCCTCATTAAACACTTAAGAAATATAAATAATACAACTTAAATGTATTATTCATAGAAAACCTTATTACAAATTATGATGATTTCAAAAAGTAGAAAGCTCTAGTGGAAGAGGGTAAAGAGGTAGCTAAACAAGGAGGGGGAAATCACCAAATGGTTAAAATGCTAAACTTGCAATGAGATATGTATGCATATTGTTCAAATTTCTTTCAAATCTTTTGTAGAGTGTGTATTTACTACACTCTATTAACGAAATGATATTACACCTTACAAGTCTGATATTGAAATTCTAATTGAAGTTGAAATTTAGATTGTTCAACTAAAACTATCATTCCAATGTTTAAATAACACCTACACTAATTATCTTCTACTACAACAACCCTATTAACTACATAGAGATATGTAATTTATATTGCCCACTACCACTTACTATTTAAGTGGTATACCCTTTTTTCACTCATTTAAAACCCCAATACACACCCCTCTATAAACATAATGCCAATTTTATCTTATATATACTATTTAATTGTATTTCCAATATTGAATATTGCTCAAATTTGTTTCAATTTTTCTATAGAGAATTATGTGTATTTATTGCACTCCATGAATAAAATGAGCTTACACCTTACACTTCTAATATTGAAATTTTGATTAAACTTCAAATTTAGATTATTCAATTAAAACTATCATTTTAGTATTTAAATAACACCTACAATAATTATCTTCTCCTACCTTGCATCTTTGTGTCATTTGCATAATAATCTTCTACTCCCTAAGTTGCACTTAAGGGGGGTGTTGGTGTAAATAAAGTCTTGTACCTAGTCAATTCAATACTAGGATACTTAGGGGACTTATTTACATGTTAAGTTTACTTAGGTCCTAGGAATCTTTCTAGAAGGTGTTTAGATGTCATTATTTGTTATCTTATCTTTTGACTTGTAACACATGTAACCTAGGTAGTAGTGATAAGTTGTCTCATGTCATATAATTAGACACTTGTGACATCTTGTATCTCACCTTATGACATCTTGTATCTCACCTTGAATCATAATTGATAAGAATATAGTTTATTCTTGTCATATTTGCATATTCTGTCTTTGTGCTTTCCATTTGGTCTCTAGATCTTGGTAGGCTATCTCCATAGCCAATTCTAATAGTTTGTAGGTTGTTTTTTCTAATGGAGGGTGTAAGATGGTGCAAGGTGATATATTGTTTGCTATTTTGGTTCATGTAGGCACTTTATTTCAATTATATGCATGCATAGTTCAATGTAATATTACTTCTATTCTTGTAGTGAAAAGATCTATATAATCTACACCTTCTCTATTGGAACCAATAGCAAAGAGGAGGGTTGCATCTAATTTCGATGGTCATGCTTTCTAAATACCTTGGTGTGTTCATGCTTTAAAGACAAAAATACCTATAGATAAAAAAATGAGATGGAACCAAAGGTTGGGCCATTTCAATGAGAAGGGTTTAAGGACGCTAAAAGAAAAATATTATATAACATTTAAATGATTGTGCTCTTGAGTTTGTTTTATGTGAATATTGCATATATGGGAAATAACATTGTATTCATCTTTACTCAAGTTCTCAAAAATCTCCTATTGTGTAGGATTTGATTTATTCTATGTATTTGGTCCTATATTTTTCCTTCTATGTCTAAATATTTATGTTATGTATCTTTCATAGATGACTATTCTATTGTCTAGGCTTTGACGCGTTCAATGTATTTGGTCCTATATATCTACCTTCTATTTTTAAATATTTATATTATGTATCTTTCATAGACGATTATTTTATACTTGGGCGTGGATGTAATTCCTTAGAAGTAAATCTAAACTCTTCAATCATTTTAACAAGTCTAAGGATCTTGTAGAAAATTAGACTGATATGAATATTAAGGATTTGAGAACTAACAATGACAATGATTTTTGTTCAACATATTTTGGTAGCTTCTATAAGAAGCATGGGATAGAGACATAAAACAACTCTGCATACCCATCAATAGAATGGAGTTTTAGATAAAACAAAAAAGATGATAATTGAGAGGGCTAGGAGTATGCTTAGTTATTTCAATTCAAGGCATAAGTTTTTGGTAGAAGTAATTGTTGTGGCTTGTTATCTAATTAACAAGTACCCTACATCAATTTTTTTGAATAAGACTATTATGGAAGCTCAGATAGGGAAAAATATATCATTACAGCATCTTCCTATTTTTTTTATTATGAAGCATATGTATGTGTGCCTAAGGAGAAGTAATCAAAACTGGAGGAAAATGTAGTTAAATGTATCTTCATTGACTATTGTGTTGGTGTGACATGGTACAAACTTTTGGACCCTATGTTTGAGAGAATTCGATATGGTAGAAGTGTTACTTTAAAGAAATAGGTCTCCTCCTATAGTGTTGTAACTAGAAGATGTGGTCCACTTGCTCCCTAAGACCAAAAAAACTGAACTAGAATCTTTTGAAGGACTTGAATAAGAGAGCTCAAATAGTTTAGAAGAGGTGGAACCTCTACCTAAACTCTTAAGGAGGTCCACTTAGCCTAGACAACTGTTTTGGTATAATCCTCCTAATTGGAGATAGATTTTTCCTTTGATTACTAATGCAAATGAGCCTAGAATTGTGGAGGTGATGAGTATGGATGATTCTAGATCCATGATAGTGATTATGGATGAAGACGATAGTTGTATTGAAGAAAAATGACACATGGGACTTAACAATGATGCTTGATGGATAAAAAATATATTGGTTATAAATGGGTGTTCAAAAGCAAGACCAATTTGTGGTAGTATTGAGAAGTACAAGGAAAGGTTGGTTGCAAAGAAATATTCCTAAATTTAGGGGATAGACTTTGGCGAGATTTTTTCCCAGTTACAAAGCTAACATCTATCAAATTCCTATTATATGTACCAACAAATTCAAATTAAAATTTAGAACATATGGATGTGAAGAGAACCTTTCTACATAATGACTTGGTAGAAGAGATATGCATGACACAACTAGACCACTATATTGTTAAAGTTAAGGAGTCTTCGGTTTGCAAAATCAAAAAGTCTTTGAATGGACTAAAATAGCCTCCTAGGATGTGGTACTAGAAGTTTGACTCTCTTGTGTTGGGTTTGGGATTATTAAGATCCAAATCAAATCATTATTTTTTATTATAAAACGAAAGGTGAAGAGTTTATTTTTATTACATTGTATATTGATGATAGGTTAGTTTTTGGTAACAATAAGATGTGATATATGATGTGAAGTGTTTTTCAACATAGTTTAAGATGGACTTGGGGTCGCTAGACATATCTTAGATATAAATATTATAAAAAATAGAGAGAATCGAAAGTTTTGGTTGGGTCAAAACAAGTATGTGAACTTAGCATTAGAGAGATTTAGCATGTCAATATGTAGACATTTGAGTGCTCTAGTTGCAATGGAGACCAAGTTATCTATAGAGTAGTTTTTTATTTCACCATTGAGATAGAGGACATGGCTTATGTGCCTTATACTAGTGTTGTTGTATTTGGTGTATGCTATGGTCTACATTAGAGGGAATTGTTCCCAAGTGGTGTGAATCCTTTATCATTTCATGACTAATTCTGGATGAGATTATTGGGTTGTAGTTAAGATGTTCTTTAGATATTTGCAAATTACCTCTAAGTACACTATTTGTTATCATGGTGATTCTATAAGAGACTAACATGTAGTATACATTTATAAATGTTTGGGTTTAGACTAGGTAGAGAATATTTTTAGCAAGAGATCCACTAGTGTTTATGTTTCCACTTTGGTGGTGTTGAAAAAAATGTGTTGCACACCTAGCATAATAATAATCATAATGCTAACAATATAAAATTAAATATTTAATTGTGGTGCATCTTATAGATGTGCATACCACATGGGTTAGGCATTCTTGGGAACACTTGTATGCTTTTTAAGGCACTGGAATAAATATTAAACGTGTCATATTACAAAAATATTTAATATTGAAAAACTTATTATCAAATATTTACTTTAGGGTCATAATTTAATAAACTCATGGTTTTGAGGCACATGATTTATGTAATAGTATATAGGGGAAAACCCCCAATTGCCGCCCACGATCCAATACCCGTTCACTCCATGCTCACCTGACCCCCCAATAACCGTTTACATTTTAGTCATTACATTGTTTTATTTATGCCAATAAAAATTTACAAATTACACCAATATATGTTCACTACTGAATGTGTAGTTGACAAAAAAAATTAATCCCACATTGAAAACTATTGAAAACACCTTTTTAACTATTGAAAACACTTTAAATATTTGTGGGTTTTTATTGTTTGTCTAATGAACAGATACTGACGAAGTGGTAAAGATGTATGGGGCGAAGGTTTTAAAACACCCTTTTTGAACACTTTTCGCTTTACGGGTTCTACAAGGTGCGTTTTAAATACCCAGAAGCCAAATTTTTCTTTTTAAGGTCCTAACTCGCTTATGAAGAAGCCCAAAAAAAAAATTTAAAAATTGGACCTATTTTGCACTCTGCACGAATGCGCAAAGTTAGCCCTGACGGCTACTGGTACGTTTCCCCTAGTAGTTTTGTGCAAGCTATATTATAAAAGTAAGCACAAGTAGTTGAAGTTGGCTTGTGTAACCTTAGACTTGTCGGCTAAGGTTGGATTAAGCATCTCTTATAGGTTGCATATATGGAAGCATGGATTGGGATATGTGGCTACATGGTTCTCATTTGCTTATTTACATGAGAGAATGCAACTAAGGTGCTTGATGTATCAAAAGCTTACATGGAGACTATGCAAGTGTATTATAATCTTGTTTATTGAGATAATATATTGAGAGTGCTTTTGAGATTGGATTTTTCCTTTGAGAGTTTTTCTAGGGTATATCTAGTGTTATCTTGTAGCATATTTGTTATTCTTTTGCATTGTAAATTTTAAATATTTATTTTGCATACTTTTTCTCATGAGAAATATGTGAAGATAGGTTTATATTACTGCATATTTCCTTTCAATCTTTTTGATATGTTTCAATAAAAACTTAGCAAAACAAAGAAGATATATAATTTACACTTTATTCAGTTAAGTATAAGGAGTGGATTAAACTGAAGTAAAACGACACCACTGTATTAATGATTGCCAAATATACTATAGAATGGTCTTACTAAACATTTTTGAATAGATGCCTGGACAGGACTCTTCAAAGCTCTATCATCTGTATTGAGCAAGCCCTCTTTATGAAAGTCATCTTCTAGGTAATCATAAAATAAATTATTATTGCCTTTATGAATCTTCCTACGTGAAACCCAAAATCTTTGGGTTTCGAGGCAACAAACCTGTTGTGTCTGAGTAAAAGTACATTTCCAGCATATCTGGATTCAGTCTGAACAGAATCGTACAATCTTATAATAAAATATCAGCAAGACAACGTAAATGAAAAATATTGCAACACATAGATGGTTTACTTGCAGTCTCATTTGAAAATTTTAAATACACAATAGACAAGCACCAAATAGTATCATACAAAAGACCAAATTAAAATGTCACCAAATTGCCATTATTGCTGAAAGAAAGCAAATAAAACCATAAAATGGCAAAACTTATGCCCCACTATATTGTGGAGTGGGCTCATTCTATGTTCATGGTCGTCAATGTTATTGCTTTAAGAAAACAAAAGATGAATGTAGCAGTCCAATCTATTTAGCCTACTTTAGAGGGGACTATTATATACAGGAACAGTATTCATGGACAACTATAAACAATAGAACACTATAAAACGTAATTCTGTCATGGTCCTAAAGAAAGGACAGAAATATTTACAGGACTACCAAAGCAGATCAGAATCCATGACCTTACATTTTAAAGAGCTTTGTGATCCGATCAAATGTGTGGAAATCGGTGGATTTAAAATCATAATTCTCTGAATATTGGAGTCCTATGTCATTAGTTTCACTGCAGCGTTGCCATTCACTGCCTGAAAATTTGAACAAATAATAAGATTGATGAATGGAAGAAGAAAAAATTAAATGTAATTTAAAAGAAAATTATATTAACCGACTTCTTGACTAAAATAAATTATAGTGAAAAGTATAGCTATTTAGGATAAAGAAGGATATGGCATTTAATGGTTAAAAGCAAGTGGTGAGGAACGACAAGTTTATGTTTCAATCCCATACTATAATCTAAAAAGAAAATTAAAATCTTAAGCATTTAATTACCGTACAGAGGCAGTTTGAGGGAAGCCAAGGGCATAGACATCTTATCGGTAACTTCTTAGAAAGAGATACTTTAGTAAAAGACTAAATTTTAATCAAAATTAACAACAGAAATTTCATCCCTGTAAAGAAGATGCAATGGCTAGTGATTACGCTGAAGTAGCAATTTTTGTATGAAACCTTTTATTCAGTAAACTCAAAAACAGAAAAATGGTCTATTAAAAAAATAGAAATACAATGATTTGTACATAAAAAAAATAATTTATAACATAATTAAAAAGAAAATGTATAAATTTTACTCAAAACTACCAATTTCGAACTTAATTATAAAACAACGAATTTATTATTAAAAATCAGTTCCAAAACCTCTCTTATTCTGCTGCACAGTCATTGAAATTATCTATTTACTATTGTTAATGATTTATAAAATATATTTTATATAATACACATCAAATGTTTTTTATTAGATAAACACTTTTGACTGGAGCTAAAAATTGGAAGAAGTTTTCAGAAGACCCTAAAACCTTGTACATCAAGATAAGGCAACAACATGACACTAGAACCAACAAAGAGATGGGCCTTGAAACCAGAAAGGCTTCTGAGAAACAAACAACAAAACCACAGCAAAAGGGCAGCCATAACAAAAATCATGGAGGTTTGAATTCAAACCTCACCAAAGAACTCTTAAGTGGAGTATGTCTCACTCATATGTGACATCTTTCCTTTTTTCAAGATTTAGGCTCAGCAAAAAGACAAATAAGCACAAATATGGTTTTCTCTTGTCCTTAAAGGGAGACCCTACATTCCCTACAAGACCCTCAACTATAGTGTTCAAATCCTTCCCTTCATTCCTCTAGAAGAACACTTATTAATCTCTAAATTGCCCTCGACATTCTGAAACTCTTTCCCATGAACAGGAGATGAAATGATGCTTCTTGTCAAAATATGGTGTATCTTTTTTGTTGGTAAGCAGTTTTGTCGCTGCAAGAATTAATCAACTTGCCTAATGAACAGTGACGATGTGCACCAACAAATGGAGAAATCGCTATAAGATTAATGATTCTCCTTTGGGCTTGAGAGGGGCAGCTCCCTCCTATGATTTAATTTTAGAATTTTTAGTGCCTTTAATCAAAAAGTGCAAAAAGGCGATCTAAGGAAACAAGTAACAAAGAAAGGAAATTTAATCATGAACAGAAGAGCGCAGCAGATATTCTCTAAAAAAAAACGGAAAAGAAAGGATTATGAAAGTACAGAAGCACACAGACTTCTGAATCATCTACATATCAAGAACGAGAAGCAGGGAAATAGCATAAGGAAACCGATTAAACAACAGAATGATCAGTTTTGAAAATAAGTATTTAACATCAAAAACAAATCTTTATTTGAATCAGAGGAACACACAGACTCCAATTTCCCCTGTACACAACTCTCAATTGCAGAGCAGCAAAAAGATCCCCATTTACAAATAAAATCTTCTTTTTATAACTTTTTCCAAAAGCCCCATAATTGCTTCTTGAAATTCATTTCTTATTTTAATTTCAAAAGACCATTTGAATTTCCCTCAACCTTTTGGTATATCTCCTCTATGAGCTTCTTCAAACAAATGACTCTTCAAATTCCAAAATCTTCCCTTGATTCATTTCTTTTCAAAGGTTAATTGCATAATTCTCTTACCCATCGATCTTAGTTTCTAATTCTTTAGGGAAAATTATGTTGGGATGACACGAGCATTGGCAACTTTAATAAAGAATGACACCTTGTAAAATATATCCTGCCTGTACAATCCACATTGACAAACAACCGCTTAAAATATGCACTTCTTTACTCCAGTTGATCGAATTTCAAAGGTAGGCCATTAGAGGTGTCAAGCATTAAATTTTCTCACTGGCTACTAGTAGGTACATCATGGTGATCCGAATACTTTGGCATTTCTCTTGTGATTGATTCCTTCTGAACACCCTTGAAGCTGGGTATGCAATTTACAAGGAGTTATTTTCTCAACCTCTTCTTTTGTGTAGATGAAAATCTTACACACAATGCTACAGAACTCCTGCCATGGATCATCACCAATAAGCTTTGTGTCCACTTTATTATCTATGTAAACAACCTTCCAACCCTTGCTAGGATCTTTTAATTCTCCTTCAATATTGAACAGATGTTCAAACTCATAGATTAGGTTATCATAGCCTTCAATCTTTGTCAAATCCACAGCTCTCCCAAGAGCAATCCCTTGGTTATGTGCCTTGGTACAACTCCCTGTTTCGCACTAAGTGACATTGATAATGGTTGAGTAGTAGGCTATCGAGCAGTTTACAAGACTTGTCTATAATGTGTAGCTTCCACCTACACTTGGAACAAACTTAGGATCCTATACAAGGAGTTATTTTCTCAACCTCTTCTTTTGTGTAGATGGAAATCTTACGCACAATGCTACACAACTCCTGCCATGGATCATCACCAATAAGTTTTGTGTCCGCTTTATTATTTATGTAAACAACCTTCCAACCCTTGCTAGGATCTTGTAATTCTCCTTCAATATTTTACAGATGTTCAAGCTCATAGATTAGGTTATCATAGCCTTCAATCTTTGTCAAATCCACAGCTCTCCCAAGAGCAATCCCTCGGATATGTGCCTTGGTACAACTCCCTGTTTCGCACTAAGTGACATTGATAATGGTTGAGTAGTAGGTTATCAAGCAGTTTACAAGACTTGTCTTTAATGTGTAGCTTCCACCTACACTTGGAACAAACTTAGGATCCTTATTAATGTTTTGACAACAGACATTGTATCCGCAGCAAACCCTTGACAAATTAGAGGAAAAAAATTGATATTAGTTGGTCTGCACTTTGATGCATTTGGTTGATCTGAAGTTTGAACTCTATAATCCTTTTCATCTTCAATGCCCAATTCACATGTCCATATGCTGGGAAACCAATGATACTAACAGTATTTTACTTTCTTTGCAGCAAAATTCAGGTCATCACATGCTTCTGCAGTTATCTCAAGTTTTAAATGGTGCTCTTCTGTCAGGGAGGTGCTTGGTATGGCAGAAGGTGAAACGTCTCTCTGCATGTCTACCTTTGGAGGAGATTCTAGTATTGTTGATTCAATCATTTTAGTGGGCTTCTCAAGAACTAATGCACGACCAAATCAAACCTCCTTGTCCTCATGGGATAATTTTTCCGCAATAACTTCCTCAATTTTGAAAACACTCAAAGGTTGCTATCTGTCACAATAGGAGATGGGTCTAACCTTTCTGATGCCTACCTTTGATCTACTGTGATTTGAATATATCAAGTGTGATATAATTGAGGTCTTCATAGACAGTTGTTTTCAAACCCATAATGTTAATTATGGCTAACTTTGAAATCTCTTCAATTTCAATTATATCTTTGTCAATGTAGAGTCAGTAAAGATGAATTTCCAAATATATTTAATGTTGCCTTCTCACTGTTTGTACATCTTCAACAACTAGAGAACATTGCATTTCGACACATCGAAATAGCTTTGATAAGATCCTCTTAATTTTCCGAGGGAACAAAGTGTGACAATTTCATTGTTAAATAGGAATATAACCAACGGTTAAGGCTCTATTATGCATGGCACCGATCTCCTTCCCATCCAATTTTGTCACATTGTCGGACTGTTGATACTGCAAATATAGGAACATTCGTAGAACCCGTGGATAAAATGTTGTTATGGGCATTTGGTAATTCATGAAACAATTTGTATCTTTCCTTTCAAACAGGATTATATTTGTCTCTCCTTTTATGCGCAATGTTTGCAAATGGCAAGTTCGCGACTTTGATGTTGACATTTATCTTCTTCATTCCTATTCATTAGCTCTTCGAGACATATTGTTAAGCGACCCACATGCTCTATTCTGTAGTTTTTATAATCCGCCGCTTCTTAACAAAGAAATCAAAGGAGTAAATATCCTTCCTTGACCAGTTGACCTGGAATGTAAACACATTCAACCAATATAACATTTTTTAATCAATAACACCGCTTGGATTATATATAACCTGTTTAATGGGTTCGGTTGACACTTGACACCACCTTGGTGCTACGCTTCATATTTCTCTTTTGGTATTTTGACAAATAGCTAAGGTTCTGGTTTGGTATTCCACCTTCTGCATATACCACAGCACTTTCAATGACAATATAAAAGAAATCGTGTTTACAGAAGACCATACTCCCATCCAACATGGGTGTAAAGAATGGTGGGCAAAACCATGAATTCAACTTTCAGTGGCCTATTACATTGCCATGGAATAAACCAACAATGTTGTACCCGTCCTCCTATTCTGGCATTGATTTCACCTTCTCACATGCAATTTCAGTTTGTTCCAAGAATGGCAATCCGAGCCCCTTCTACAAGGATCCTTCCTTGGATTTTTGTTTTATTTCTATTTTCCTGAGACATGGATCTTCTATGGAGAGCTTTTCCTTTAGCACTATCTTGCTTTCTACTCAAACCATCTCCATGGCTTCTTCTGATACTTCCTTGTTTGTGTATGTTACTCTAGTACCTCTACAGAATATCAATCAATTTGACATTTTAAAGCATCCTGTGTTGCCTGGTTTTCTCTTCCTTCCTAGATCTAAAGGTTCAAAATCATTCAGCAATTAACCATGCTTCTTGAAAATCCATGCTCACCAAGAAAGCCTTGGTCCCAAACACATTGCAACAGTAAGCATTCTCAAAATATTTGTTTTCTTCTAGAAGATGGGCATAATTAAATCAATTATCTGATCATACACTGCATGTTCCAAAACCATCCAATGCATAACTTGATAAAAGAAGAACACCCGTAGGCATGTCAGGGCCTAAAATTGCATTACTTTAAAGCATTATTCCAGAGTATTCACATGCACTGCCTAGGCTTCTATCTTTGCATATGTCTACCAATGTAGCTTTGGTGGATGTCCCTTCGTTTTTACTAGATATTTGACACAGTGCACATTATTATAGTGCAATCCTATTTTTCAAATTGTTTCATTTAGCATCACCCTTAATATCCACAAGTGTCCCTGTTTTAAATGATGCAAACAGTTTGCATCTTCTCAGAACAATCCCTCTTGCAACAATCTGGGAGATGAATTTAGATGTAGTGTGGAAAAACATACTCGAAGGTTCTTAAGAACTCATATGGTTGTTCCAAGGGCCATGTTTAACAGACCAGATGCATTTTTTAACATAAATTAAATATCTTGAATCTGGGAATACCCTGCTACCTTCATTTGCCCAGCCAAATAGACCTTTATCACTTGAACCTCACCACAACTACCCGCTTCTGCATGGTTAATTTAGAGGAGAACATAAGTTACAGCATTTTTAGGATCCAACTGGAAAATTAGTGTTGCTGGAAATACTCAGTCTATATTCATAATTGATCCAAGAAAACACATCTGCACAACCACCACAGGTCTAACTGGCCTATTGATAAGGGAGATTTTTTTTTTAAATTCATGATTAAAATTGGGCGTAACATTTTTTATATCTTGACATGAATGGGAGAAGCATCCATGGCAATGAAGGCAGACCTACAAGGAGGACTTGTATTGGATTTTCTACTCCCAAATACCAAGTTTGGAACACAATTTTATGGCATTTGGCAGCACCTTCTCAATATCAACACTCACAAAATCTAGCAGAAACCAAACATTTCATAGATTTCATCACATCATCAATAGATAAAAAGTGACCAAGTGAATTGGAAATACCTCTTATGATCTCTTCATCCCAGTATTCTAATGGAAGCCTCGAAAGCCTAACCCAAACAAAGACCTTGCTAAAGGTTTCCTTGGCAGTATCAGATTCAATAGACCATCTTTTCAAAAAAAGATCAAATTTACCAAGGACCAGCTAGCAGAATCCTCGTGCTATCAAAGATTTGGAAAGAGAACAACAAAAATCCATTTGTCATGGTAGCCACCCGAATCTAACTAGACACATGCCGTCTTTTTAAAACCCAACTTCGGACAACATCAATATTCAAACAAAAGCCCAAGAATCTCCCAATAAGCGCATTCCCCATGCAAGTAGTAGCTCTGTCTACAACAAAATCATGAACCCTTCAAAGGTATAAGAAGCTTCACCTAGGTTTTGTTTGATCAAAAAAATGCATGGTTGAAATAGAAGAGGAACACCCACCAACGACACACCAAAGAAACCCCAACTTGCACAACATTTGGAACAGTAGGCCTATCAACATTTGCCTCAATGGCCAAATCAAAAGAGTCAACTTGTAGATTCAAATCAGAAGCCTAGAAAGTTGGGGAAAAAAGTGGACCTGTTGTGACCTTTTCACACATCACCCCATCCAAGATGGGGACCCCCTAATTTTTGCTCCATTCTAGTCTTTTGGCTTTGGTTCTCTCTGTCTCTGATCTTTTGTCCTTCCGAGGATGTCCCGTCATTTGACCTAGGTTGAAATGTTAGTTGAGTCTGCGAAATTAGGGTTTCTATCCTTCAGGCTTGTTTGAGGTCAAATATAGTTATCAAGGTAAAATCTGAGTGCAGCAGTACAGTCAGAAAGCTCAAGACAGGATCCCACTGAAATCTTACTAAAATCTGACAACTTACTATTTTTAGTAAATACCTAATTTGAGGTCTTTTCCTCAGGATTTCGGGATTCTAACTACTTAAGCACATCTAGGCAACTTTTGGGTGCCTACACATAAAATTTGAACAAATTTAGACAACTGGCTATTTTTAGCAGTCCAGCCTTCAGAGGTTATTTTCAGGGTTTAAACATATGATTTTCCAATGCATGATTGGAGAATGGATCTGGGTTTTTCAAGACCTTCGTGATGGTATAACATGCAAATCAAGATGGTGATTTTCAACGGTACAGCCTTCAAAGGTTATTTTTAGGGTTTGCATGCAGTGATTTTCAGTGCATGTCCAGATATTCCATATGGGTTTTGTGAGAGCTTCGCAGTGGTGTGACATGCAAGCAGAACGGGTCAATTTTCAGGGACTTACTATTTTTAGCCAGTGCCCGCATGTTGACCAGTTTTCTGGGTTTTTCTGGGTTTTTCAAGATCCCACGAGCACTGTGACATGCAAACTCATCCGACATCAGATTAACCGCTTTCCGAACATTTACTATAAATAGCACTTCAGTCCAGTAGCTACCCAACACTTCAGTCCAGCAAGCAGAATGACAGGCAGCAGAAATCAAGGGAAGCAGAAACACTCAGGAGCGCATGCAAGTCAGATTAGGGTTTCCGCTGCTATATCTCAAAATAGATGGAACAAAATGCAGAGATGTCAAAGCGAACCACGCCACCATGATCAGCATCTTTGAGGCTGCCTACTGGCAAAATTTGAGCATAATCTGAATACTTACTATTTTTAGTAAGTCATCTCATGGCTATAAATAACACATCGGTGCCAAATGCAAGTGTGAACAGGTCACTTACAGCATCAAGATTAGGTGGAGCAAATTTCAAGTCAAGCAGAAATACAAAGATCGATCAATTTTAGGGTTTGCTAAAAATAGCAAATGGCTAAAAATAGCATACCAGGGTGGACAGAAAGTATAAACAAGGTGGCAAAGTCAATGGAGGCACAGCCACGCCTACTCTAGCTCAGAACAGACGAAATGCATGAAAACCCTAATCTGCTAAAAATAGCAGGGCCAAGGCATGGCTAGGGCATTGGGAACTCATGAATAAAAACTGGCATGAAAGCATATCAAATACACCCAGGGGAGATGAAGAGGTATAAAATTGTTAAGGATGAGTAATTTTCCCCACACTATGCCATTTGTGCCCAAGGTGTGAGAAGGCATAGCAAAATTTACTAAGGCATGGAAATTCCTTCATGCTACCTCATATGCGCCCAAAATGGAAGTCAACATGAAGAAATGCGCATGGAAATGGAAGTCCACATGGCTAAATGCGCCCAAGGGAGATGAAAGGTCACCAAAGACGTGGGAAATTCCTCCTACCCATGGCAAATGCGCCCAAGGTGGCTACATGAGGTAAAAATGTTGGAAGGTAAGAGGTAAAATGCGCTAAGGCAAGGAAAATTCCTCTTCACACCCCCATTTGCGCCCACATGTGGAAGTTGACTAGGCTAAATGCGCCCAAGAATGGAAGTAGCATGGGTGATTTGCGCCCAAGGCAAGAGGCATGTTAAACGCGCCAAGGGAAGGAAAGCCTAGAGATGGAAAATACTCTAAGTATGGGCGGAATTCTTTCTAACCCCCCTAAATGCGCCCAAAGATGGAAGTTGGCTACCTCAAATGCGCCCAAGAGTGGAAATTAACTAGGGGAAATGCACCATGAAATTCCTCCACCACATGTGATATGCGCCCTTGCTTGTGAGATGAAAAAGGTAAAGTGTTAGCTTCTAGGCGTGAAAATGCCTAAGGGATAAAGGCAAAGGTTGATGCATGAGATGAAATGCGCCCTTCATAGGGTAATTTAAATATGAAATTTTCCTAGGGCAAAAATTGCTAAGGCATGGAGAGATAAAACGAATGAAGTGGAAGCTCACACCCTCAAATGCGCCCCTCATGGGTGATTTAAAATTTTAATTATTTTCTAAGGGTGAGAAATACGCCTAAGGCAGGGATAAAGTTGGAGATTTTCAAGAACAAGTATGAAGTATGCCCAAAGCCAGTCAAGATTTCTTCTAGTAAAATCACATAAGGTGCCAAGGCAGAGAAAATTGAAGATTGCAGGTGTGGAAGACATCCAAAGTGAGGATGAATGAACCTTAGCCATTTTATTATTTTTTTCAAAATAATAAAAATTAAATGTACCCCTTCATCCGGATACACATGGAAACAGCGAGTTCTGGAGGGAATTTTTTTCTGGGTATTGAACATTTGCAATTCAGAGATGATTTGAGCTTACTCCACACCTCGCTCATGTCATTTTAACAAAGAATTTTGCCTGGTGCTTGTTTTGATACTTTCCTAAGGCAAATTCAAGAAATTTCTCTAAGGCAAATGTGGAGAATGTCTCTTCACGAAATATGTTTTTGCTTGAGGATCGAACTGGATGAATGGAGTAGTTTTGTTGGAACGAAAAATGACTTAGCCAGATAAATTTAAAAGTGTTCATGGAGATGATTGATTTAATATTTTGAACAAACAAATATGATGAAGCAGGCCTATGCAGGAGTGATGAAATTTCGAAGTTCTAGAAGTCCAAGATTTCAATGCTCCGGATGACAAGTGTTGCAACTGGCCAAAGAGGGGAAAATGGAATTCGAAAATCTGCTAAGTATAGCCTCTCCTGGATTTCGACCTGGCTATAATATTCTAAGTCTTTTTCTTATCTCCCACAAGATGTTGAATGCAAGATATCCTCTGGGCCTGAAGTATGCATTTGTGAAGAAAATTTCTCAAGTTGCTAAGGAATTCGAAATTGTGAAGAATCTTAGAGTTGCTGAGAGGTGAGAGTTTCCAAGAGATTGAATCAACAGAGGCGCAGCTTTGCAAAGCTTGAGGTCTCAAATTGCTGAAGTGCGACTTGAAGTTAGAAAAGTGAAGTTGTTGAGAAGTACGAAATTGCAAGCAAAGATCTCAAATTGCTAAATGTTGAAGTACGAATTCACAAAACTGCTATGAAATACGAATTTAAGAGGAGCAAATAAGTTGCTGAAAGTGCAAAGTTAGGAAGAAAGTACGAACTTGAAGAAAAAAGTTTCAAATCTACTGAGGGCGAATTGTTGCAGGCAAACATTTCCAAGCATCTGACGTTGTGCTGCTGCAAGTAGAGAAACTTCTAAAAAAAAACCTTGAAGTAGACAGGCGCAATTGAGGTTTGCAGCTGAAAGTGGCAAAGTGTTGCAACCTTTTTATTCAAAAAAAATCTGCTGGCACCCTCAAAAGTGATATTTTATTGTTATAAAATCTTGTTTTCTAACTCTCTTGCCTTTTTGCAGAATGGCTGAATCAAGCAGAAGAGCCGCAGGCAGAGGGAACCACGCTGAATCCGCAAAGGCAAACACATCGAGACAAGCAGTGATTAAGAAATTAAGCAAGTCCTTACCAGAATCAAAATTCTCTTCAAGGTTGGGCAAGCTAGCTGACACAAACTTGGGCTCGTTCAACTTGGAGGCATTCAGGAGGAGGATAATGGGGACTGGAGGTCATCACCCATCAGTTACTTCGCATAATATTGTAAGGAGCGGACTATATGCAGCTGCTAGTTTTCCGCCAACTATCCGGTGTCCAGAGCTAATCATGGAATGCGCCAACCACTACAACACAGAGCAGAGGACTGTCATTTTGCTAGATGCCAAGATATTGGCTAACCTGACACCAAAAGCAATCGGAGAAGCATTCGGGATACCAGTCCATGAGAAGATGATCTATAAAACAAGGGAAAGGGCTGAAAAGATGTACTCATCCACATTCGACCGGTGTGCGGATTTGATAAATACCAGGTGGATGAACAAACCCAAGCCAACTCGTACAAAATTGCCCAAACAGATAATCTCAGAGGATTTGAGGCAAGAGTTTTGTGATTTGATAATGATGCTGAACAGAGTTGGAGGATGCCCCCAAGCGTTCATCTTTGAACCTTGGATGTTTTATTATGTCAACTTGGTGCTAGAAGGCAAAGAATACGTGGACTGGGCACTAATGATCAGTGACAACATACACGAGCAGCTCCGTGGCGTGAGGAGAACAAAAACGTTTTACATGAGCTCTTACATTGTCTACATGCTAGCCCGAATGATGAAGTACAGGGGAATTTCATGTAAGGAACCAATCGGGTGTGGTTCCCATCAATTTAAGATACATGAGGCTTGTCCACAGTTGCATTTGACAAGCACCACCAACTACAAGAGGGTCAATGATGCCTTCACCATGCACATAACGAGGACCTTGCAGCAAAGGACCCACCACAGAATATCTAGGGAGGCATAGGAGTTGATTGAGAAGTTCGGGTGTTGGTTTATCCAATTCCCGAAGTTTACCTACATAAGGCTGCAAGGATTTTCCTCTTATCCTTATAGATTGCCCCAGGATCCCACGAACAGAATAGTGATGCTGGAAATATCTAGGCAACTTATTGCCTATGATAAGATTCAAAAGAAGAAGAAGAAAGGTGGACTTGGATTCCCAATTACCATGGGGAATTCTGACGAAATCTGCCCATCACTACAAGCAACAAGGGAGGCAGAAAACGAGCTCCAATTCTTCCACCTTTCCTACCATACCAGCAGGCAACACTACGATCCCCACAGGAACATTAGATGGATATTGTCATAAGAGTTCAGACATAAGGCACAGATTGAAGACTTTTGGGCGAGTGCAGTGGATGAGATCGAGATTAGAAGGAGGATGTTTTCTCGAATACCGTTGGTAATGATCAGGGAATGCGAGATTGTCCCAGTGCCAGATCAAATCGAAGAAGATATAAATGTTGTACAGGCTGATTATGAAACAGTGAGGGATATGCCTTTACCACTCCCGGATTGGTCAGACCCAGAGATTACCGACTTGGATACGCTCTGTATCCCGGTCTTAACATTCACACGGAGTTGGGTAGAGAGGCATGTCAGCCGACTCAAGGGGAGAGCAATTCCCCTCACATGCAATTTAATGGGAGATCACAGATCGCCGACAGCTAGACAGAGAAGGCAGGTTGAACAAACTCCAGAGCCAAGAGGGAAAGAGCCAGTTCAGCCTGAGCCACTGAGAATTGAGGAATCCTCACATACACCATCACAGGCACATTCTCTGAGTATGCAGGAGGTATCACTGTTTGCTGATCAGAGGGAGAGATTGAACATAGAGCAGGTAGTGCAAGTGGCAAGCCAGCCACCTCGTAGAGAGTCAGTGGGCCAGAGCATCAACATGCCCCGGGAAGAAAATCAGCAAGAGACGAATGAGGGGACGGCCACTAATACTCAGTTTCAGCAAGAAATTGAGGCCACTCTCGAGGATGATGCTACTTCGGATCAGGATGCCTAGAGCTCAAGAGATATTGAACCTATAGATGATGATGAGCCTCGTCGGAACGATGGCAGGGAAGAGGTTCATGAGGTAGAGGCCGAGGTTGAGCAGCGTTTTGTTATATCAGATATGCGGCAGGAGGTGCCAGAATGTCTAAGGGACAGGATGAGACATGATCCTGTAGATGAAACTGATCCTGCAGCTGAGATGGAGGAGTTGTTGCAGAGGATCAGTGCACCTCCAACAAAGAAGAAGGCCAGGAAATTCTCCAAAATATCAACAGATGAGGATGGCTCTCGAACTTTGCATGTGGCAGTGCCTAGGGTGGAGTGTGATCGGGATGAGGCCGTTCCAGAAAATTATGTGATTACAACTGTGGAACTTGGCTGCCCTACTGGAGCACAAGTGGTTGAGGAGTGCGATAATTCATATCGAGCACTCAAGGATAGATTGTCCTATGTTGAGGGCAAGTATAAGAAATTGAAGGTAGAGCACAAGACACTGATTGGCTACGCGCAGCACTTGTCCCGTCCTTGTGGGCAAGAGAATCCGACAATTGAGCTTTCAGAGAATCAATCAGTGGGTTAGAGGATTTGAAGAGAATGGCACAACAGGCAAACAAGTGGGTTGCCAACGTTCGTGCTGAAACAAGAAAGTTTATGGAGGATCTTGCACATGCCTATCGGCAAGCCTCCGATATTATGGCAAAAATGGATGCAATCAACCATGCTTGGGGCAAGGCTCATATCTATCAGACAAAAGTTGTTCTCCGTTTAGGGGCTTTGATGAGCATACCTCTACAGATTTTGGTTGAGGGAGGTGTGATTCAGGAGGGAGATAGATATGACTTCGCCGGATGGTATTCTTCAGTGGTTACAGGCCAAGGATTCTACGATGCATCACAGACAGATTCTGTCAGGGTCAGAAAGGCCATGACAAATATTTTGGATGGAGTCAATACATTGGAGGCAATCTTTGCCAGAAGGCTGACTTCTGAAGAAGTGACTGCAGATGGGTTGAAGAATAGATTAACACCATTCTTTTCTGAGGTGAAGACCTTCACACAGGATGATTTCGAGAACACTTCTACGTTCTCCAGTATTATTCAGAACACCCAAGATGCACTTGTTGCCTGGAAGAAATCTTGTGCCCGGCATGGGCAAACGGTTATAGTATTAGAATTTCAGTTGGATCACATTCCTCCCATTTCGGATCAGGAAGTTGAGGCAATATTAGCTAGGTTCATCAGGTTTGTAGCCAGCGAAAAGGAGAAAGGAAACGCCCTTCTGGATGATGATCTTCTGGAAGGGGATGATGTGCATTGATGACAGATAGTGGTTCATGATGAGGAGTGGAGAATCTTCAACGCATTCATTGCCCCACTCCTCTCAGTGGCGGTTTTTAGGGCTAGAACCCTAATCAGGGCTTAGGTGGCTCAATCTGAGCCTTCTATTGTATTTGAATCTAAGTCGTCCACTGGATTGGGCTTGATATAAAAGGGGTATCTGTTGTGACCTTTTCACACATCACCCCATCCATGATGGGGACCCCCTAATTTTTGCTCCATTCTGGTCTTTTGGCTTCGGCTCTCTCTATCTCTGATCTTTTGTTATTCCAGGGTGTCCCGTCATTTGACCTAGGTGGAAATGTTAGCTGAGTCTGTGAAATTAGGGTTTCTATCCTTCAGGCTTGTTTGAGGTCAAATGGAATTAGCAAGTAAAATCTAAGTGCAGCAGTACAGTCGGAAAGTTCAAGGCAGGATCCCACTGAAATCTGATAACTTACTATTTTTAGTAAGTACCTAATTTGAGCTCTTTTCCTCAAGATTTCGGGATTCTAACTACTTTAGCACATTCAGGCAGCTTCAGAGTGCCCACACAAGAAATCTGAACAAATTTGAACAACTGGCTATTTTTAGCAGTTCAGCCTTGAGAGGCTATTTTTAGGATTTAAGCATACGATTCTCCGATGCATGACTGGAGAATCGATTTGGGTTTTTCAAGACCTTCGCGGTGATATAACATGCAAACCAAGATGGTGACTTTCAGCAGTACAGCCTTCAAAGGCTATTTTTAGAATTTGCATGCAATGATTTTCAGTGCATGTCCAGATATTCCATATGGGTTTTGCGAGAGCTTCGCAACGGTGTGACATGCAAACGGAATGAGTTAGTTTTCAGGGACTTACTATTTTTAGCCAGTGCTCGCATGTCGACCAATTTTCTGGGTTTTTCTGGGTTTTTTGAGATCCCACGAGCACTGTGACATGCAAACTCATCCGACATCAGGTAGACCACTTTCCGGACACTTACTATAAATAGCAGTTTCACTCCAGCAACTACCCAACACTTCAGTCCAACAAGCAGAATGATAAACAATAGCAATCATGGGAAGCGGAAGCAGTCCAGAGTACATGCAAGTCAGATTAGGGTTTCCCCTGCTATGTCTAAAAATAGATGGAACAAAAATGCAGAGATGTCAAAACGAAGCACGCCACCATGATCAGCATGTTTCAGGCTACCTACTGGCAAAATCTGAGCACAATCTGAATACTTACTATTTTTAGTAAGTCATCTCATGGCTATAAATAGCACGTACTGTGCCAGAGGCAAAGGTGAACAGGTCACTTATATCATCAAGAACGACTAGAACGAATTTCGAAGCAAACGGAGATACAAAAGATTGATCAATTTTAGGGTTTGCTAAAAATAGCATATCAGTGTGGGCAGAGGGTATAAACAAGGTGGCGAAGTCGGTGGAAGCACAGCCATGCCTGCTCCAGCTCAGAACAGGATGAAATGCAAAGGAACCCTAATTTCTCCAAATTTGCTAAAAATAGAAAGTCAAGGCATGGCTAGGGCGTTGGAAACTTATAAGAGATAACTAGCATAAAGACACATGTGATATGCACCCAGAGGGAATAACGGGGTTGAAAATCTCTGAGTAGTGAAATTCCTCCAGCATGGGTCAAATGCGCCTGAGGTATGAGGAAATTGATAAGAAAAATTGCGAAGTGTGGAATTTCCTTCACACTAGGCTAAATGCGCCCTCAAGAGTTGAAATGGAAGCAACATAGGAGAAATGCGCCCAAAATTTCCTTGAGCAGGGGTCAAATGCGCCCACACAAGCAAAGACTAGCAAGAAAATTCTTCTAAGGCATGAAAATTCCTCCTCATACCCCTATTTGCGCCCAAGGAAGATGAAAGGTCACTAAGTTTTGGCGCTTTTCCTTTGCCTAGGCAAAATGCACCCAAAGGTGGAAGCTATCAAGGCAAAATGCGCCCAAGGAAGGTGAACGGTCACCAAGGGCGTGGAAATTCCTTCACCACCCCTCATATGCGCCCACAAGTTACTCCTACCCATGGTAAATGTGCCCAAGGGGCCACATGAGGTAAAACGTTGGAAGATAAAGGAAAATGCGCTAAGTTAAAAAGAGTTTCCCTCTTGGCACATGAAATGCGCTTGGAAATGGAAGCCCACCATGCAAAACGCGCCCAAGGGAGGTGAGAAGTCACAAAGGCTAGGAAAATTCCTCTTCACATCCCTATTTGCGCCCAAGAGTGGAAGTTGACTAGGCTATTTGCGCCCTAGAATGGAAGTGGCATGTGTGATTTGCGCTCAAGGTTTTCTCCTCCACATCATGTATGCACCTAAGGCAAAGGTAAAGGTAAGGGTGGCGTGATTTTGAAAAATACTAAGGATAAAAGACTTTCCCCCTCCACATGTGATATGCGCCCTTGTGAGGAAAAGGGTAAAGTGTTAGCCTCTAGGCGTGAAAATGCCTAAGGGGTAAAGGCAAAGGTTGATGCATATGGTGAAGTACGCCCCTCATGGGTAATTTACAATGAATTTTTCTCGAAATCTTTCCTAAGGCAAATATTTGCTAAGGCGTAGGGAGATAAAATGGAAGCTCACACCCCCAAATGCGCCCCACATGGGTAAATTAAAATTTAATTATTTTCTAAGGGTGAGAAATACGCCTAGGGGTGCTGATAAAACTTTCTTCAGGCAAAAGTGGAGTGCGCCTAGAGCCAGACAGAGGGAAAATTCTTCAAGGGAAAATCAGGGAAAAGTGCCAAGGCAAAGGAATTGAGGATTGCAAGCGAGAAACGAGTCCTGAATAAAATGGAATAGACCTTAGCCATTTTATTATTTTAAAATAATAAAAATTAAAAGTAACCCTTCATCCGAATACACATGAAAATGGTGAGTTTTGAAGGGAATTTTCCTCTAGGTATCGAGCGTTTGCAATTCAGAGATGATTTAAACTTGTTTCACGCCTTGCTCACATCATTTTGGTGGATATTTTTGCCTAGTGCCTGTTTTGATGATTTCCTAAGGCAAATTTAAAGAATTCCTCTAAGGCAAATAAAATGAATGAGTTTACTAAGATGTTGTGCTTGAGGATAGAACTGGATAATTTTGCCAAGGCAAGAGTGAAATAAAAATGACTTAGCCAAATGAATCAAAATTGTTCAAAGAAGTGAGCGATTTAATATTTTGAATATGATGAAGCAGGCCTGTGGGGTGATGAAATTCATAATTCTAGAAGCTCAAGATTTGGATGCTTCGAATGACAAGTGTTACGACTGGAAAAAGGGGGGAAAATGGAATTCAAAAACATGCTAAGTATAGCCTCTACTGGATTTCGACCTGGCTATAGGATTTTGAGTCCTCTTCATTCTTCTCACCGGTTGCTAAGTGCAAAATATTTGCTAAGGCTGAAGTACAAGTTTGCAGAGATAGAAAATTCTCAAGTTGCTAGGAAATTCGAATTTGTGAAGAAGCTTGAGTTGCTAAGAAGTACGACTTGAGAGTTTGAAATTGCTAAAGGCTGAAAGTCGAACTGGTGGAGAAAAAGGGAGTGAAGTTGCTGCAAGTGCGAACTTCTAAGTCTCCAGTTACTGAAGGTGAAAAGGCACGATTCAAATTTGTGAAGAGGCTGGAGTTGCTGAAGACACGACTTTGTGAGGAGGTTTCATTTGCCTGCTGAAGTACAAAATTGAGTCTAGACATTTGGAAATTAGTGCAGTACAAATTTCCAAGCTTGCTGAAATACAAATTTAAGAGGAGCAAACAAGGTGCTGAAAGTACATTTTTAGTGAAGAATGGCGAATTTGAAGAGACGTTCCATAACTACTGAGGGCGAATTTCTGCAAGCAAACATTTCCAAGCATTTGATATCATATTGCTGCAAGTACAGAAATTTCAAAGTTGAAAAACTTCTAAAACGTTGAAGTGAACAAGAGTGTTGAGGTTTGCCGCTGAAAGTGACAGTGTTGCAGCCTTTTTATTTGAAAATCTGCTAGCACCCTCAAAAGTAGTATATTATTTCATAAAATCTTGTTTTCTAACTCTCTTGTCTTTTTGCAGAATGGCTGAATCAAGCAGAAGAGCTGCAGGCAGAGGGAACCACACTGAATCCGCAAGGGCCAACACATCAAGGCAAGCAGTGATCAAGAAATTGAGCAAGTCCTTCTTGCCAGAATCAAAATTCTCTTCAGAGTTGGGCAAGCTGGTTGACACAAACTTGGGCTCATTTAACCTGGAGGCATTCAACAGGAAGATAATGGGGACTGGAGGTCATCACCCATCAGTCACTTCCCATAACATTGTAAGGAGCGGATTATATGCAACTGCTAGCTTTCCGCCAACTATTTGGTGTCCAGAGCTAATCATGGAATGCGCCAACCACTACAACACAGAGCAGAGGACTGTCATTTCGCCAGATGGCAAGATATTGGCTAACCTGACACTAGAGGCAATCGGAGAAGCATTCGGAATACCAGTCCATGAGAAGATGATTTACAAAACAAGGGAAAGGGCAGAAAAGATGTACTCATCCACATCAGACAGGTGTAGTGATTTGATAAATACCAGGTGGATGATCAAACCTAAGCCAACTCGTACAAAATTACCCAAACAGATAATCTCAAAGGATTTGAGGCAAGAGTTTGGTGATCTAATAATGATGCTGAGCAGAGTTGGAAGATGCCCCCAAGTGTTCCATCTTTGAACCTTGGATGTTTTATTACGTCAACTTGGTACTAGAGGGCAAAGATTACGTGGATTGGGCACTAATGATAAGTGACAACATACATGAGCAGCTCCGTGGTGTGAGGAGAACAAAAACGTTTTACATGGGCTCTTACATTGTCTACATGTTGGCTCGCATGACGAAGTATAGGGGAATTTTCTATAAGGAACCAATCGGGTGTGGTTCCCATCAATTTAAGATACATGAGGCTTGTCCGCAGTTGCATCTAACAAGCACCACCAATTACAAAAGGGTCAATGACGCCTTCACCATGCACATAACGAGGACCTTGTAGCAAAGGACTCACCACAGAATATCTAGAGAGGCACAGGAGTTGATTGAGAAGTTCGGGTGTTGGTTTATCCAATTCCCGAAGTTTACCTACATAAGGCTGCAAGGATTTTCTTCCTATCCTTATAGATTGCCCTAGTATCCCACAAACAGGATAGTGATGCTGGAAGTATCTAGGCAACTTATTGCCTATGATAAGATTCAAAAGAAGAAGAAGAAAGGTGGACTTGGATTCCCAATTACCATGGGGAATTCAGATGAAATCTGCCCATCACTACAAGCAACTAGGGAGGCAGAAAATGAGCTCCAATTCTTCCACCTTTCCTACCACACCAGCAGGCATCACTACAATCCCCACAAGAACATCAAATGGATATTGTCAGAAGAGTTCAGGCACAAGGCACAGATCGAAGACTTTTGGGCTAGTGCAGCGGATGAGATCGAGATTAGGAAAAGAATGTTCTCTCGGATACCATTGGTAATGATCAAGGAATGCGAGATTGTCCCAGTTCCATATCAGATTGAAGAAGACAAACGTTGTATAGGCTGACTACGACATAGTAAGAGATACGCCTCTACCACTCCCAGATTGGTCGGAGACAGAGATTACCGACTTGGATACACTCTGTATCCTAGTCTTAACATTCACACGGAGCTGAGTAGAGAGGCATGTCAGCCGACTTAAGGGAAGATCAATCCCCCTTACATATAATTTGATGGGAGACCACAGGTCGCCAGCAGCTAGACAGAGAAGGCAGATGGATCAAACTCCAGAGCCAAGAGGGAAGGAACTAGTTCAACCTGAGCCTTTGAGAGTTGAGGAGTCCTTGCATACACCATCTAGGACAAGTCCTCCGAGTATGCAGGAGGTATCACTATTTGCTAATCAGAGGGAGAGATTGGATGTAGAGCAAGCAGTGCAAGTGGCAAGCCAGCCACCTCGTAGAGAGTCAGTGGGCTAGAGCATCAACATGCCCCGAAAAGAAAATCAGCAAGAGACGGATGAGAGGACGGCCATTGATACTTAGTTTCAGCAGGAGATTGAGGCAGCTCTTGAGAATGATGCTACTTTAGATCAGGATGCCCAGAGCTCAGGGGATACCGAGCCTATTGATGATGATGAGCCTCGTCAGAACGGTGGCAGGGGAGAAGTTCATGAGATAGAAGCCGAGGTTGAGCAACCTTTTGTTATATCAGATATGCGGCAGGAGGTGCCAAAATGGCTAAGGGACAGGATGAGACGTGATCCTGTAGATGAGACTGATCCTGCAGCTGAGATGGAGGAGTTGTTACAGAGGATCAGTGCACCTCCAACGAAGAAGAAGGCCAGGAAATTTTCCAAAATATCAACAGATGAGGATGGCTCTCGAACATTGCATATGGCAGTGCCTCGGGTAGAGTGTGATCGGGACGAGGCTATTCCCGAAAACTATGTGATTACAACTATGGAACTTGGCTGCCCTACTGGAGCACAAGTGGTTGAGGAGTGCGATAATTCCTATTGAGCACTTAAGGATAGATTGTCCTATGTTGAGGGCAAATACAAGAAATTGAAGGTAGAGCACAAGACACTGATTGGCTACGTGCAGCACTTGTCCCGTCCTTGTGGGCAAGAGAATCCGGCAATTCAGCTTCCAGCTGAATTTTCCAGGGAGTCAATCAGTGGGTTAGACGATTTGAAAAGGATGGCACAGCAGGCAAACAAGTGGATTGTCGGCGTTCGTGCAGAAACGGAAAAGTTTATGGAGGATCTTGCACATGCCTATCGGCAAGCCTCCGATATTATGGCAAGGATGGATACAGTTAACCATGCTTGGGGTGAGGCTCGTATCTATCAGACGAGAGTTGTTCTCCATTTAGGGGCTTTGATGAGCATACCTCTACAGATGTTGGTTGAGGGAGGTGTGATTCAGCAGGGGGATAGATATGACTTCACCGGATGGTATTCTTCAGTAGTCACAAGCCGAGGATTCTACGATGCATCACAGACGGATTCTGTCAAGGTCAGAAAGGCCATGACGAATATCTTAGATGGAGTCCTCAACACATTGGAGGCAATCTTTGCCAAGAGGCTAACTTCTGAAAAAGTGACTGCAGATGGTTTGAGGAATAGACTAACGCCATTCTTTTCTGAGGTGAAGACCTTCACACAGGATGACTTCGAGAACACTTCTACGTTCTCTAGCATTATACAGAACACCCAAGACGCCCTTGTTGCCTGGAAGAAATCTTGTGCCCGGCATGGGCAAACAGTTACAGTTTTAGAATTTTAGCTGGATCACATTCCTCCCATTTCGGATCAGGAAGTTGAGGCAGTATTGGCCAAGTTCATCAGATTTGCAACCAGTGAAAAGGAGAAAGGAAACGCCCTTCTGGAAGGGGACGATGTGCATTGATGGTAGATAGTGGTTCATTGATGAGGAGTGGAGAGTATTCGGCACATTCATTGCCCCACTCCTCTCAGTGGCGGTTTTTAGGCCTAAAACCCTAATCAGGGCTTAGGTGGCTCGATCTGGGCCTTCTATTGTATTTGAATCTAAGTCGACCATTGGACTGGGCTAGATATAAAAGGGGTATCCCCCCTCATTTGTAATATATCAGAGTTAGACATAAATCGGAGATACAGTTGAGCTAGTTAGAGGTTAAAGAGTAGAGCTAGGAGTTAGCTTAGTTTGGAAAGGAAAGAAAAACTTTCCCTTTGAAGGTTTTTGTAAAAGATTGTTGTGTAAGACTCTCATAATATAAGGATTTTCATTGATTGGTGATTTTATCTTGCATTGTGGGTAGTTGACAAGATCTTTTCGTCTTTCCAATTCAAGTAGAGTAGAGTAAAATATACTTGTTTTATGCAAGTAGTTGTTAATCGTGGAATGTGGCGTTGGTTTGGGCAAATCTTCCTTTATCCATACCACTGGCGGGCTTGCTGATGGTAAGTCTGCCCCTACGTGGTCAACTGGAATATCCATACCTAACTTCGGTTGTGATTCGTGTGTTCGCCCGCATCGTTGTGACGGGGTGCGCATGTTGAATCACAATTTGAACATCTTATCCATCCTTTGAAGATTGCACCAACTTTGTTAGAGTTGTCCGAAGGGGAGACGAAACAAAGTTTGGTTCGAAGATTGCCAAAGTCAGTCCTTGCATTCCACCCCTTAGAAATAGATTGTAGACTTCCTATCCCTATTCCCTTTAAATTCAATATTTACTGGTCAGTTCAAATATCAGAGCATCATAGTCAAAACCTTTCATCTGCTTGACAAAATCGAACAATTACGTAAGTCCCCTTGGAATACCCAGCATATTCACATCAACCAACTGAGTTTATTCGCAATAAAAGGAACCTTGGAGTTGAACGCATGAACTTTCACGCAATCTTAGCATGCAGAACACTTTGATCAAGAGAGAATAGAGTGACTGTTGGACATTTTATTTAGTGTTGGTGTTGTCATAAAACACACGTCAACAGTATCCCCCCTCATTTGTAAGATATAGATAGAGAATTAGACAGAAATCAGAGATAGAGTTGAGCTAGATAGAAGTTAAAGAGTAGAGCTAGGAGTTAGCTTAGTTTGAAAAGGAAAGAAAAACTTTCCCTTTGAAGGTTTTTGTAAAAGGTTGTTGTGTAAGACTCTCATAATATAAGGATTTTCATTGATTGGTTATTCTATCTTACATTGTGAGCAATTGACGAGACTTTTTCGTCTTTCCAATTCAAGTAGAGTAGAGTAAAGTAGACTTTGTTTTTTGCAAATAGCTGTTAATTGTGGAATGTGGCGTTGGTTTGGACAAATCTTCCTTTATACATACCACTAGCGGGCTTGCTGATGGTAAGTCTGCCCTGCATGGTCAACTGGAATATCAGTACCTAAGTTCGGTTGTGATTCGTGTGTTCGCTTGCATCGTTGTGACGGGGTGCGCATGTTGAATCACAATTTGAATATCTTACCCATCCTTTGAAAATTGCACCAACTTTGTCAGAGTTGTTCGAAGGGGAGACGGAACTAAGTTTGGTTTGAAGATTGTTAAAGTTTGTCCTCGCATTCCATCCCTTAGAAATAGATCATAGAATTCCTACCCCTTATCCCTTTAAATTCAATATTTTCTCGATTAACTTAGGAATCAAGAACGTTACAGTCAAATCTTTCATTTGCTTGGCAAAATCGAACGATTACGTAAGTCCCCTTGGAATACCCAGCATATTCACATCAACCAACTAAGTCTATTCGCACTAAAAGGAACTTTGGAGTTGAACGCATGAACTTTCACGCAATCTTAGCATGTGGGATACTTTGATCAAGAGAGAATAGAGTGACCGTTAGACATTTTATTCTGTGTTGGTGTTGTCATAAAACACACGTCAACAAGACCCAAAGTCCCAAGATCACTATTGCCAAGAGAAGGTATTGTAAAAGAGGAATATTTACCCTCACTAGAACCTCCTATTTGCATCCCCAATCTCAGTGGCTAGACAATAACCTTGATCCCTACTGTAGCCCTTTCGGGCCTCCTCAACAGACCAATTTGGTCCCCATCTTTCACCAAGCCATTAAAACGGATTGGGACCAAAAGAATCTCCTTGCAAGGGTTGACCAATGCAAACCCAAAATGGATTTGGGTTGCAAAAGTAGGGGCATCTGTAGGAGAGAAGAGAACCCCTACATAAGAACCATGTAGGACCACCATTCAAGGCTCCTACGGAATCCTCCTCAAAATCGTTCTCGTCATCAACAAGAGAGGTAGGCCATTGCCACTTCAAATGAATCTCAAGAAAAAAATATAGTGGCAACTCATCTTCCCCATTCCAATAGCCATCCCATTCATCCTCATCTTCATCATTTGGTTCATCCTCAACCTCGTGACCATCAATGGTCTTCCTGCTCAAGGAAGAATTGAATCTTCATTGCTCCCACTCCTCATCTTCCCACTCATTACTTCTTTGTTCCTTCTCCGTCTTTAACACATTTCCTTTTAGTGTTTTATACACATCAAATGTTGCAGTCCATAGCATTTATTAGTATGTTTATGGGGAAATTTTGTGTTTAATTTTTTTCAGAATTTTTTACTTCTACTGTTTAGTTTTTGTTGAAAATATAAACTCTATTTAATCACACTACCTAAGCATCTGTTACATAGAGATACAATTGTCATCTATATATTTTACCTCTGAAAGAAGCTTTGGATCCCTGAATTATATATGGAGTTAGTTCTTCAATTTCAGCAATTATTATTAGAGAAAGATAGTAGGATTGATCAAAGAGATATTTGCTAAATTTAAAAGGCTGCAGTAATTTTGTATGAAATTGAACAGCACTAATATAAGCTTGTCATTGAGAGAAATAAATTTGTGATTCTTAGTAAAGAGAACCCACAGATTGAAATAAGTTTTTGGTATTAATAGATATTAAAACAAAGAGAAGCTTATGCAAAGATTCTTAGTAAGCCTTGTCTTAATATAATTAGGGATAACTTTTGGTGAGCAAACAGTTTTTCAATAGTTTTGCATAATGGCAAATAATATATTGGGTCCTATCTCTATTAAGTTGACTAGTGTTGACAACCATGGATAATGGCATCATCAAATGAAAAGCATTTTCCTCATCAGACTTAACCTCCATTGTCGATAGAACTACAACAAGAAATCCCACAAATGCTCATGTACAAGAAGAATTTCACAAGAAATCACGCCAAGCGCTGACCATGATAAACTTGTTTCTAGTGGTACATTGATTGAAAATGTGCAAAATGAAACCACACCAAACTAAGCTTGGGATGCAATCACTACAATCTTTGAGCATAAGACTGATGCGTGAGCACACATGCTTTGAACCCAATTATATAATCTAAGAATGCACAAATCGGTAATTGAGTATCTTTCAAAGCTCAAGGGTATTTTAAATCGTCTCATTAATGTAGGTTAGACTATTGCTAGTAAAGATCTCATCTCCAAAACTCTTAATGGTTTGCCAAAGTTGTTTGGGAATTTCAAGACTATGCTCACATTGAGTGGAAAATTGGCTACCTTGAAATTTAAGGCCTTGGAGAGTCTATTATTGCAACATGAAGAAATACTATAAAGATGATGAAGTTGAATCATCATATACTTTTGCCTCTAATTTCAAGGAGAAGAAGTCTCAATGGGAAAGACATCTTATTATGGATAATGATGAGAAGAGAAAAAAAAAAAGGATTGTTATTATTGCAATCATCATAGTCATTTTGAATTTTTGAGTATCATTACTGTATGAATGCTTCAAGAAGAAGAAATATATGAACAATGGTAAACAAGGAGGTATCGTTGGTAAGATATAGAGGGCTGTGAGGCACCACATATGTAATTTGGGTCATTTCTAGACCCATATATCCATTATATACCACTTAAATAGCCTTAAAACACCTCTAATATGCCTAAATAAGCTATAAAAGTGTAAATATTATAAAGGAAAACGTAAATTCGTGAGAATAAGATAATTAAGTGTTACTATGAAAGGATATGATGGAAAGGTATTATAAAAAGACATTGAGAGGCTATATAAAGAAGGGAAAAGTAGGAGAAAAGAGTGTGAAGGAATGGAATCATGTGGAGTCATGTGAATTAAATATATGTGAGAATAAGGAAGAGTGAAGCAAGAGAAATTAATTATAAAACATGTATAAGCCACGAAAGTATATTAATATATGATTGTGTGTGTGTATATATATAAATATATATAATTTATTATAATTTGGTTTATACTTATTGCATATCTAAGTACTCCCTTTTTATTGCATCACACTAAGTTTACTACATATAACAGAATCTTAAACCTTAGACTCCGGTCAAGGTTCTTCTATCAACAGGTATGATGGTTGACTTTGATATTGAAGATGCTGATGAAAGTCATAGACTATTTTTAGCAAATGCTTCTAAATATGTCAAAAATAATGATGTTTGGATCACCAATTCAAATGTTATTTGCCACATGACTGATAATATTAACAACTCGAGAAATGTAACAAAGCAATCAAGAGATACCATTACATTAGGAGATGATTTATACCTACACGTCGAAGGAGTTGGAAGAGATCCTCTCAATGCTCCAACCCCAAGGTAAAACGTGTATTGATAATGTTTTACTTGTTCCATGACTAAAGAAAAAATTTATTTTAGTCAACCAGATCATTGCCAAAAACATGAAGGTTATTTTTTAACAAGGAACTAGTAAGGTGTTCAATAGTAAAGAGAAACTGGCATGTGATGGATATATGTAAGGACTTTTTTTTAGGACAAACTCCTCTGAAGCCTTAGTTTCAAGTATTCTTTCAAAATCAGTTCTAGCATGAAAGGCTTGACCATATCAACCACAAGTCACTAAAGGAAATGTTCAATTAGAATATAGTATATGGTCTTCCACCCATCACTACAAAGAGGTGTGTCTATGAAGCCTATGTTATGGGTAAACAACATAGAGAAAATTTTAATTTTGGGAGAGTTTGGACTGCTTCTAAAAATTTGGATTTATGTTTTTCTGATCTTTGTGGATCGATGAAGATAGTTTCCATTAGGAAACCTCAACATTTCAGGACATATATTGATGAATTTACTTGAAAGGTATGTGTCTACTTTCTAAAGAACAAGTCTAAAGCATGAGGCTTTCAAGCAATTTATACACCAAGTTGAGAATGAATATGATAAAAAAAAATGCTAGGATCAAATAATAGGGGAGAGTATACCTTAAATAAGTTTATCAAATTTTGATAAACAAAAGGGAATCAAGAGGTAACTCTCATCTCCATAGACTTTATAACAGAATGGAGTAGTTGAATGAATCAATAGGACACTTTCCAAAATAGAAGAAAATTTGATGATAAGAGTAAAAAAGGCATCCTTGTTGAACACAATGACTCTAGTAAAGCCTATTGATTTTATGATTCCAAGGAAAATGTACTTAACATCTACAGAGATGTCATTTTTGAGGAATAGCATCACCTTCCAAGTGTTCACCATATTGATTTGATAGAAGTATTAAGTGCAAAAGTGATCCTAAATCTAAACAAGCAAATTAGCTCGGATCTACCCTTCCCTTTGCTTAACATTGGAACATGAACCAACTAGGGTTTTATGATTAGCTACCCAAAGGGAGAGTCAATCTTCCTAGGTTATGTTCCTTTGTTGCAAAGAGGGTAGATTTGACGAGTGTAATTAATTAACCTAATTGATATAAGCCTAAATTTAGAAATACGAATGATCACACAAACGAAAATGGAAAATTGCAGAAACAGGTATAGATCTGAGAAGTGCAAACAAAGGAGCACCTATGGTTGAAGTTTGAGCCTGCAATGCAGGGATAGGGGCGTGGGGTTCCCTAGTCCTAGGGATTTTGGTTGTTCAAAAGCCAGATCACTTTGGTACAGTCTGCTTTGTCTTCTTTTGTAACCTATCTCTAATGGAAATTCCAGATATGACTTGTATACACAAAATTGGGAAAAGATTGTGTTGTATAGGAGTTTTCCTGAGTCAAACCCCTGCGTTGGTGTTCCCACCTCCACAGCAGCAATGATAATGATGGTATAAATTGTGTGCCCTCACTAGGGCAAAGGCAAAGTAAATAATAATGACTGCAATAAATGAAGAATATGAGATGAAGTTACCTTAGGCATGAAACCCTTGTTGAACTGATGTCACACCGTAGGTTGCCACAAAGAGTTGATGAAGAATGAATGAATTGCCTTGAAGACTTGCAAGGGTTAGTCCACCTAACACAATAGAGAGTTGTAGCAAACATGTAGAGGAGAGGTTGAATGTATCTTCACAATTTGCACATAATAATTGCTCATCATTCATAATAGATCATAGATTCATAAAAAAGCTGCCCAAATTAGAGGGAAAACTTATTTATATATGCATCCCAATTAATATTTTGGACCTAGGCCAACCAGGCATCACTTTTAAAAGACCACAGGCACTAGAGTGTATTAATTTGAGAGAAAATTCCCAAGAAGGGCGCCCAGCACCCTAGTCTAGGTCTTTTTGGCTCAAAAAGCTAGGGATGTCGGGGAATTAAATATATTTTCGCAGTTTGATTCTAAAATGAACAAATTATTAATATAATTAATTGTACATGAACAATAAGGTGCCAAATCTAGTGTGAAATTGTTAGGGGTGACAATTTAATACACTACAAGAAGAGAAAGATGGTAGTGATACATCATGATACTCACCCAAAAAGGTTGAGCTGGAATAGAAAAGTACTTTGAATCCATAGAAGAAAGAGAGGGAATTGATGAGCCAAATTCAACCTCATTGTCCACTCCACAATCTAATGTTCCTCTAAGAAGATTAGAACAAGCAAGGAAAACAACCATCAAATTACAAGACTATAAGATCAATTATGCGTTGATGACAACTATTATAAGTGCTCATGAGCCAAGTCTTTTGAGGAAGCAACAAACAAGAAAAATGGTAATGCTATGAATCAAGAGATGGATTCAATTCATCAAAACCATACATAAGAGTCAGTACCATTACTTTTTGTTAAATAAGCCATTGATTGTAAATGGATCAAGTTCAAATTTAATTGCTCAATTGACAAGGACAAGGCAAGATTGGTAGCTAAAGGCTACAAACAAATTGAAGATGTTGATTACAAGAAAACCTTTTCTCCAATTGCAAAGATGATCATGGTGAGAACATTGATAGCACTCAACATAATTGAAAATTTTACCAAATGGATGTCAATAGTGTGTTCTTGAATGGAAATTTGATAGAGTAGGTATATGTGACACAAACTCCTAGTTTCGTTGAAAAAGAAAAAGAACATATGCTATGTTGCCTAAACAAGGCATTATATGGTTTGAAATAGGCTCCATGAGTTTGGTATTCAAATATTGATAAGTACTTTCTTTAAAGGGGATTTCAAAAATTTGATGCTAATTGAAATTTGTAAATTAAGATTTTTTATTACAAGTTATTATTCATTGTGTTATATGTTGATGATTTGCTCATTACTACAAATAATCAATCACTTATAAATGACATGAAAGAAAATACGGAAACTGTGAGAGAGGGGGACCACCCACTACAAGGCCTCGGGTCACAAAAGGCCAAGAGCGGAAAGGCTGCCCTAACCCACCTCAGTTTAAAGGGAAGTTAGGATGACGAGGATGAGAATGATGAGGATTATGAACCCTTCGATCACTCTGCAATCCGAATGTAGGAAGGGGACTAGATGAGTCAACCTTTAGAGTCGAGTTCGTGTCTTAGACAGCTCTCTGTCTGAGGACGGAAGCGCAATTCTGAGGCGACAGCGCGGCGCGCTGGCGTCTCACAAATGCATTGGCGTTTGTACGGCCAAAGAACTAAGGAGACAAGATTCCTACTAAAAAAAGGAAGACTACTAGCCTAGTCTAGAGATGTTTAAAGCGACAGAATGAGATTAAGATGAGAGAAAAGAAAATACGAATGCGATGAAGGAAATGTATTACCACCAAGGTGACGAAAATGACCTCGCAGAATGTTCTCCTCGCCAGCTTGCTCCGAGCTCTATCCACCTACACACAAAGAAGGGAGAAGTTGTTGGGGTTGTATAGGGGCCTGCCTCGGTCAAACCCCCATCTTGGTGTTTCCACCTCCACGGACAGCCAAGTTTGGAATAGTATAGAGAAAAGATAAAGGAAAGAACTACAAGCTACGTACGCAAGAAACACTACAAAACAGTAAATGCTTACTCAATCAAAAGAAAAAGGAGAGAAGGAAGGAGCTTTACTGCCTCCGTCCAAAGCGCTCAAGGCTTGTGGAGGAGTGAACGAGAGGGGACTCAAGCCTCTGTTGCCACGGTGTTTGTCCTGTACTCGCCCTGTTGGAGTGACAAAGTGTTGAGTTGCTGCAATGGAGTGAAGGATGCTGCTACAAAGCTTGGAAATGGATGCAAAATGGTGGAGAAATGCTCAAGTGATCTTGCCAACTTCTCTCAAACTTCTGCTTGAAAAAATCCAAGGATGAAAGATATGAAGAGATGGATGAAAAACGGCCATATTCGGGTCGGCTAACCGAAGAGGGGTGTTACTCTTTGACTTCCAATTGAAAATGTAACGCCTTTGTGATCTCAGCCGTAGGAATCTGCCAGGGATGTAAGTGCGCCCCGAGGGCATCCCCGACAGAAATGCCCCCACCGACACACAAAACAGGCGCCAAGTGGATGCAAGCAGCGGGCTTAAGTGGAATTAAGCCTCCGCCTTTGATTTTCTAAAGTGTTAAAGGTCAAAATGAGATTTGCGTTAGGGGTGCAAATTCATGTTGATATAAAAACCAATTTGGAAATGTCTAATCTTGGATTACTTCATTACTTTCTTGGAATTGAAGTGTGGCAAACAATAGGAAATGTATTCCTCTCTCAAACGAATTACACCTGAGAAATTCTCACACAGTTCAAAATGAAAGACTACAAAGCTTCACTAATGTTCCAAATGAATTAAATTATGTTGAAGGTATCCAAGAATCTAGTGTTCCATGCTTGCACAAAGCATATTGAAGTACATCATCACTTCATTCATGAGCATTTCCTCAATG